>WEDG01003794.1:0-272828 GCA_017591395.1 Schistocephalus solidus | reverse complement strand
ATATATATATATATGATAGTGTGTGGCTCACCAATCTGCTTAAGGAACATTTATGTTCCGTTGTGCCCTGGAACTCAGACTAGAGTACTCATGAGCAGTCGATAGGGACGTGTAGCATATGGTGATATGTGAACCGACAAAGAGCAAGGGAGACTGGAATGGCCATTTCTGGCTTATTAGCCGTCATCAGCCAGCCATACCCAAAACCCAGGCGCTGCAGCGCCCGAGCCTTGAACTCGCGACTTAGTTGGGTAGAAGTCCAAAGCTCTACCCACTGCGCCACGAGCTCGTTGTCTTGCCGGTTTCGATCGGGAATATTGACAATGGTAATAGGGCGCTCACCGATCGGTTACAGGACTCACTTGTCCCGTTGTGCCTTGGGGCTAACTCTCAAGCCCCGCCATCAGCCGTAGGGCAGCTGAGCATATAGGGCAGAATAACATGACCGACAAAGACAAGGGGAGACTGGAATGGCCATTTCTGGCTTATTAGCCGTCATCAGCCAGCCATACCCAAACCCAGGCGCTGCAGCGCCCGAGCCCTCGAACTCGCGACCTTGTTGGCAGAAGTCCAACGCTCTACCCACTGCGCCACGAGGTCGTTGTCTTGCCGGTTTCGATCGGGAATATTGACAATGGTAATGGGGCGCTCACCGATCGGTTACAGGACTCATTTGTCCCGTTGTGCCTTGGGGCTAACTCTCAAAGTCCCTGCCAGCAGCCGTAGGGCAGCTAAGTATATAGGCAGAAATAACATGACCAACAAAGACAAGGGAGACTGGAATGGCCATTTCTGGCTTATTAGCCGTCATCAGCCAGCCATACCCAAAACCCAGGCGCTGCAGGCAAAAATATAAGAAATCAAGCTTGTAACTTTACGTTAATAGTACGAAGATGTGGTTCTTCGCTCTTGTCGCTGTTTGCGTTTTTGGCTGTATCGGTTCTGAAGCAAAACATAACCCTGTAATTTTGCTTATTGAATGCCATTTAACGAAAGGATTTTTCTAAAATCGTAAATTTTGCTAATTGCGTTTGCTGATCATGATATTTCAACATTGCAGTCATGGTTATTTTGTGGTTTTGACGTCTAATGCTCCTTTGAGGCCGTCTGCTTTTGTGTGTTGGGTTACTTTTGATTGGTCAGCTAAAACGTGGTTAAACAAATTCCGGCAAAATTACGTTTTTAATATGCGATTACTTTTATTGGACAAAACATGTCACCAAAAATCAAGCTATGACGTTTCCAATGGCGCACCGAGAAAGGACTGCTTTTGACGAAGTACAGCAGTTTGGAAGTAAATCCAACAATTAAATGTATATTTGATTTCCGACGTATGGTCTTCCTTACACAACAAATAGCTTTTAATATTACTCACAAAAAAATAATAAGTTTAGCAATGCATGCACTAGACGACTTTCGATGCAGTTGTTAATACAATCTTTGGCGCCCTATTAATCACTAATAGTGAGTTCTGCAACTTCTCCAAAAATGAAGACCTACATATGCTTAAAAACCTAAATGAGAAAATTATCTAATAAATTGCTCATTAGGCTTTTTATTTTCATTTGAAAATGGGCCATTTGCTAATGGTTTAATATCTCGAAGCAAAAATAGGAACCCTCAAAACATAAACGTGGCCACGTGCTATATTATAGAAAGAGTAAATAGTTCAGTATTATAGGTCAAGGCAAAAATTCTCCTAACTCAGAACCTAACGCTATCTTTTACGCGAACCCTAATCTTCCTCTAATCTACCGCAAGGCAGCTAGATATATTCTTGCTAACATACCATGCTGTTTATCAAAAACACCCTTCTTTCACGTAGCTACCTCTGAGAAGTCCTGCTCCGCTTAAATATTTTTTTTAAAATGACATCATGTCAACTGTAAAGGGGCACTTTAGCGGATGCAAAGGACTAAATTTCGGACACGTATTTTTTTCGGGTACGCATACATATGGCAAATAATTCTGGGCAGGGACATTTCAATGGATTTGATGGTTTGAGTAAAGTTGGGTTGTCAACAGCATGCTTTGATACAAGGAAAATGTGAGCACATGTTTTGAGGCTGTGCAAGTTTGGAAACACGTTTGAATACATGGATGGTTCAAATGGAAAAGTATCTCAAGCAATTACTTATGTCCCATGTGTATGCAGTTGTCCGACAACATTCCCACGCAAAGCAACTGGTTGTACCCATTTTTATTTGTTGAAGACGTTTAAGAGTTGAAAACATCTTTTTCAAATTTATTCCATCGGCCTATGACAAGCTATTGCAATTCAAAAACTACATTGCAATAGGCAGAGATCCAAGTAGGCTGGATAGGCCGTTAGGACACACAAAATAGTCTTTGCCAACCCTGTAATTGTTATGGCCACAGTCAATTGTTCAGCCTTGCGCATGCAAACGAACGAAAGGTTTTATCCAAAAAAACAACATCCGCGACCGCTTGTCTACCATCACTTAATGTCATATTTGTCAACATACAGGACTGCTGGAATATAAATAATTTTCAAACTAGCTAATCTTGAAATGAGTTTATATATTTCCTATTAATGGAGGCTTTTGGCAGATTTGAATAATTCCTTCGACCTAGTTGTGGCAACCTGGCGGTCTCGATGAGATTCAAACGCACATCTGCAAGAGTAAGGCTGTAGAACAGCCAACGAGGCATGCCGGGTGAGCTATTAGGCCCCACCGCGAGCTAGAATTTCAATCAAAATTAGATTAACTTACCCGTCCAGCATTTTGCAACGTATGAAATTCACCAATTCAGGATATAGTATGTTGATCTCCCAAGCAGGATATTCAAAGCATTCACATCTGACAAAACACCTGTAGTTATAAATTGCACCTGATAGTAAACTGGTGGATATTAGATTGAATGCTTAAGAAATCATGTTTGTCCAGTCAGCGAACTGTATCATAATTGGTGCAATGCAATTTTTGTGGTCGGCTAAACATGTAACTTCACCCCGTATTGATTGAACACCCTGTTACGAGATGGAACCTCGTATCTGAGGTCGCTAGAGCATTGACTTAACTAAAGCCTTGCTGGCGTGGGTTCGAACCCCACCTCGGCCACCGCATGTTCCATAACTGGGTTAAATGAACCATTTTATGCTGTCGCCTCCAGGCCGTATAAACCCTCTTGCAGAAATGATTTCCTTTGGTTGTTAGAAATTTCAAGAAAGCCGTAGTACCCTTTCAATGATTCATGGTAGCAAACGGTTTTAAATTATTGTGTAAAATCTTTTCCAGTTTTGAATTGGCATTCGGATGCCAGGCTGGTGATGAACATATATTTCTTGATAGGAAATATTTTTTCAAGTACTGTTGACTTCCACCGAAACGGGCTTTGCACCAAGCGTAAAAAAATAGCGAAACGTGCCATTATCTCCCCTCCCTTGATCTATGAGGTCCCGACGAAGGGGTCAGTTTCTTTTAACTTTGAACCAAAATTTCCACTTGAGAATGTAAGGTCCATCAAATCTACTGAAATTTCCTATTGCCAATTGAGCCGAGTAGGCCTTAGGGAAAACACATTGGAGGAATGAGATGGTTTGATTCCTAGGAAATTGCTTCAAAAAAGATTAACTCTGTGCAAACACCGGGATAATTTGTAAATTATTCTGATCTTTCAAAAACTTCTAAGCGTCCATCTTCAGATGTAACAGCAGGGACACAAACAGTGACACTTATAGGAGGAACAAACTGATCAAAGATCATTTCGAAAGTCTGTAGTTTACTGTGCAGGTCTCTGTAAGCCTTAGCCACATTGATATAAATGAGGCTGAGTAAAAATATCTTCAATCGGACTCAAAGTACTACCAACAAGCCGGAGAAATGAGTACGCGACCAATTTAAGCGGAATTGCTATTCGACGGCGTTTAAAAGCCGATGCCTACGCGTTCGACCTCGGAGGACTCAATCAGAAACGCCCCGACAGCAGGCACAGAGTATTTAGTGATGTAGGCAGAATGCAATTTCTCACAAAGACAAGAGGGACAGGAATGACCATTTTACGACATATTAGCCAGAAATGGCTATACCAGTTTCTGGTGTCAGTAATAAATTTATATATATATATATATATATATATATATATATATATATATATATATATGATAGTGTGTGGCTCACCAATCTGCTTAAGGAACATTTATGTTCCGTTGTGCCCTGGAACTCAGACTAGAGTACTCACAGGCAGTCGCATAGGGACGTGTAGCATATGGTGATAATGTAGAACCGACAAAGACAAGGGAGACTGGAATGGCCATTTCTGGCTTATTAGCCGTCATCAGCCAGCCATACCCAAACCCAGGCGCTGAAGCGCCTGAGCCTCGAACTCGCGACCTTGTTGGGCAGAAGTCCAACGCTCTACCCACTGCGCCACGAGCTCGTTGTCTTGCCGGTTTCGATCGGGAATATTGACAATGGTAATAGGGCGCTCACCGATCGGTTACAGGACTCACTTGTCCCGTTGTGCCTTGGGGCTAACTCTCAAGCCCCGCCAGCAGCCGTAGGGCAGCTAAGTATATAGGCAGAATAACATGAACGACAAAGACAAGGGAGACTGGAATGGCCATTTCTGGCTTATTAGCCGTCATCAGCCAGCCGTACCCAAACCCAGGCGCTGCAGCGCCCGAGCCTCGAACTCGCGACCTTGTTGGGCAGAAGTCCAACGCTCTACCCACTGCGCCACGAGGTCGTTGTCTTGCCGGTTTCGATCGGGAATATTGACAATGGTAATGGGGCGCTCACAGATCGGTTACAGGACTCATTTGTCCCGTTGTGCCTTGGGGCTAACTCTCAAGCCCTGCCAGCAGCCGTAGGGCAGCTAAGTATATAGGCAGAAAAACATGACCAACAAAGACAAGGAAGACTGGAATGGCCATTTCTGGCTTATTAGCCGTCATCAGCCAGCCATACCCAAACCCAGGCGCTGCAGGCACAATATAAGAAATCAAGCTTGTTAATTTACGTTTATAGTACGAAGATGTGGTTCTTCGCTCTTGTCGCTGTTTGCGTTTTTGGCTGTATCGGTTCTGAAGCACAACATTACCGTGTAATTTTGCTTATTGAATGCCATTTAACGAAATGATTTTTCTAAAATCGTACATTTTGCTAATTGCGTTTGCTGATCATGATATTTCAACATTGCAGTCATGGTTATTTGTGGTTTTGACGTCTAATGCTCCTTTGAGGCCGTCTGCTTTGTGTGTTGGGTTACTTTTGATTGGTCAGCCAAAACGTGGTTAACAAATTTCCGGCAAAATTACGTTCTTAATATGCGATTACTTTTATTGGACAAAACATGTCACCAAAAATCAAGCTATGACGTTTCCAATGGCGCACCGAGAAAGGACTGCTTTTGACGAAGTACAGCAGTTTGGAAGTAAATCCAACAATTAAATGTATATTTGATTTCCGACGTATAGTCTTCCTTACACAACAAATAGCTTTAATATTTCTCACAAAAAATAATAAGTTTAGCAATGCAGGCACTAGACGACTTTCGATGCAGTTGTTAATACAATCTTTGGCGCTCTATTAATCACTAATAGTGAGTTCTGCAACTTCTCCAAAAATGAAGACCTACATATGCTTAAAAACCTAAATGAGAAATTATCTAATAAATTGCTCATTAGGCTTTTTATTTTCATTTGAAAATGGGTCATTTGCTAATGGTTTAATATCTCGACGCAAAAATAGGAACCCTCAAAACATAAACGTGGCCACGTGCTATATTATAGAAAGAGTAAATAGTTCAGTATTATAGGTCAAGGCAAAAAGTCTCCTAACGCCGACCCTAACGTTAACTTTTACGCGAACCGTAATCTTCCTCTAATCTACCGCAAGGCAGCTAGATATATTCTTGCTAACATACCATGCTGTTTATCAAAAACACCCTTCTTTCACGTAGCTACCTCTGGGAAGTCCTGCTCCGCTTAAATATTTTTTTTAAAATGACATCATGTCAACTGTAAAGGGGCACTTTAGCGGATGCAAAGGACTAAATTTCAGACAGGTATTTTTATCAGGTACGCATACATATGGCAAATAAATCTGGGCAGGGACATTTCAAGGGATTTGATGGTTTGAGTAAAGTTGGGTTGTCAGCAGCATGCTTTGATACTAGGAAATGTGAGCACATGTTGTGAGGCTGTGCAAGTTTGGAAAACACGTTTGAATACATGGATGGTTCAAATGGAAAAGTATCTCAAGCAATTACTTATGTTCCATGTGTATGCAGTTGTCCGACAACATTCCCACGCAAAGCAACTGGTTGTACCCATTTTTATTTGTTGAAGACGTTTAAGAGTTGAAAACATCTTTTTCAAATTTATTCCATCGGCCTATGACAAGCTATTGCAATTCAAAAACTACATTGCAATAGGCAGAGATCCAAGTAGGCTGGATAGGCCGTTAGGACACACAAAATAGTCTTTGCCAACCCTGTAATTGTTATGGCCACAGTCAATTGTTCAGCCTTGCGCATGCAAACGAACGAAAGGTTTTATCCAAAAAAACAACATCCGCGACCCCTTGTCTACCATCACTAATGTCATATTTGTCAACATACAGGACTGCTGGAATATAAATAATTTTCAAACTAGCTAATCTTGAAATGAGTTTATATATTTCCTATTAATGGAGGCTTATAGCAGATTTGAATAATTCCTTCGACCTAGTTGTGGCAACCTAGCGGTCTCGATGAGATTCAAACGCACATCTGCAAGAGTAAGGCTGTAGAACACCACACGAGGCATTCCGGGTGAGCTATTAGGCCCCACCGCGAACTAACATTTCAATCAAAATTAGATTAACTTACCCGTCCAGCATTTTGCAATGTATGAAATTCACCAATTCGGATATAGTATGTTGATCTCCCAAGCAGGATATTCAAAGCATTCACATCTGACAAAACACCTGTAGTTAAAAATTGCACCTGATAGTAAACTGGTGGATATTAGATTGAATGCTTAAGAAATCATGTTTGTCCAGTCAGCGAACTGTATCATAATTGGTGCAATGCAATTTTTGTGGTCGGTTAAACATGTAACTTCACCCCATATTGATTGAACACCCTGTTACAAGAAGGGCCCTCGTATCTGAGGTCGCTAGAGCATTGACTTAACTAAAGCCTTGCTGGCGTGGGTTCGAACCCCACCTCGGCCACCGCATGTTCCATAACTGGGTTAAATGAACCATTTTATGCTGTCGCCTCCGCGCCATAGAAACCCTCTTGCAGAAATGAGTTCCTTTGGTTGTTAGAAATTTCAAGAAAGCCGTAGTACCCTTTCAATGATTCATGGTAGCAAACGGTTTTAAATTATTGTGTAAAATCTTTTCCAGTTTTGAATTGGCATTCGGATGCCACGCTGGTGATGAACACATATTTCTTGATAGGAAATATTTTTTCAAGTACTGTTGACTTCCACCGTAACAGGCTTTGTACCAAGCGTAAAAAAATAGTGAAACGTGCCATTATCTCCCCTCCCTTGATCTATGAGGTCCCGACGAAGGGGTCAGTTTCTTTCAACTTTGAAGCAAAATTTCCACCTAAGAATGTTAAGTCCATCAAATCTACCGAAATTTTCTATTGCCAACTGAGCCGAGTAGGCCATAGGGAAAACACTTTGGAGGAATGAGATGGTTTGATTCCTAGGAAATTGCTTCAAAAAAGATTATCTCTGTGCAAACACCGGGATAATTTGTAAATTATTCTGATCTTTCAAAATCTTCTAAGCGTCAATCATCAGATGTAACAGCAGGGACACAAACAGTGACACTTATAGGAGGAACAAACTGATCAAAGATCATTTCGAAAGTCTGGAGTTTAATGTGCAGGTCTCTGTAAGCCTAAGCCAAATTGATATAAATGAGGCTGAGTAAAAAATATCTTCAATCGGACTCAAAGTAATACCAACAAGCCGGAGGAATGAGTACGCGACCAATTTAAGCGGAATTGCTATTCGATGGCGTTTAAAAGCCGATGCCTACGCGTTCGACCTCGGAGGACTCAATCAGAAACGCCTCGACAGCAGGCACAGAGTATTTAGAGATGTAGGCAGAATGCAATTTCTCACAAAGACAAGAGAGACAGGAATGACCATTTTACGACTTTTTAGCCAGAAATGGCTATACCAGTTTCTGGTGTCAGTAATAAATTTATATATATATATATATGATAGTGTGTGGCTCACCAATCTGCTTAAGGAACATTTATGTTCCGTTGTGCCCTGGAACTCAGACTAGAGTACTCACAGGCAGTCGCATAGGGACGTGTAGCATATGTTGATAATGTGGAACCGACAAAGACAAGGGAGACTGGAATGGCCATTTCTGGCTTATTAGCCGTCATCAGCCAGCCATCCCCAAACCCAGGCGCTGCAGCGCCCGAGCCTAAAACTCGCGACCTTGTTGGGCAGAAGTGCAACGCTCTACCCACTGCGCCACGAGCTCGTTGTCTTGCCGGTTTCGATCGGGAATATTGACAATGGTAATAGGGCGCTCACCGATCGGTTACAGGACTCACTTGTCCCGTTGTGCCTTGGGGCTAACTCTCAAGCCCCGCCAGCAGCCGTATGGCAGCTAAGTATATAGGCAGAATAACATGACCGACAAAGATAAGGGAGACTGGAATGGCCATTTCTGGCTTATTAGCCGTCATCAGCCAGCCATACCCAAACCCAGGCGCTGCAGCGCCCGAGCCTCGAACTCGCGACCTTGTTGGGCAGAAGTCCAACGCTCTACCCACTGCGCCACGAGGTCGTTGTCTTGCCGGTTTCGATCGGGAATATTGACAATGGTAATGGGGACGCTCACCGATCGGTTACAGGACTCATTTGTCCCGTTGTGCCTTGGGGCTAACTCTCAAGCCCTGCCAGCAGCCGTAGGGCAGCTAAGTATAAAGGCAGAATAACATGACCGACAAAGACAAGGGAGACTGGAATGGCCATTTCTGGCTTATTAGCCGTCATCAGCCAGCCATACCCAAACCCAGGCGCTGCAGGCACTATATAAGAAATCAAGCTTGTTAATTTACGTTTATAGTACGAAGATGTGGTTCTTCGCTCTTGTCGCTGTTTGCGTTTTTGGCTGTATCGGTTCTGAAGCCCAACATTACCGTGTAATTTTGCTCATTGAATGCCATTTAACGAAAGGATTTTTCTAAAATCGTAAATTTTGCTAATTGCGTTTGCTGATCATGATATTTCAACATTGCAGTCATGGTTATTTGTGGTTTTGACGTCTAATGCTCCTTTGAGGCCGTCTGCTTTGTGTGTTGGGTTACTTTTGATTGGTCAGCCAAAACGTGGTTAACAAATTTCCGGCAAAATTACGTTCTTAATATGCGATTACTCTTATTGGACAAAACATGTCACCAAAAATCAAGCTATGACGTTTCCAATGGCGCACCGAGAAAGGACTGCTTTTGACGAAGTACAGCAGTTTGGAAGAAAATCCAACAATTAAATGTATATTTGATTTCCGACGTATGGTCTTCCTTACACAACAAATAGCTTTAATATTTCTCACAAAAAATAATAAGTTTAGCAATGCAGGCACTAGACGACTTTCGATGCAGTTGTTAATACAATCTTTGGCGCTCTATTAATCACTAATAGTGAGTTCTGCAACTTCTCCAAAAATGAAGACCTACATATGCTTAAAAACCCAAATGAGAAATTATCTAATAAATTGCTCATTAGGCTTTTTATTTTCATTTGAAAATGGGCCATTTGCTAATGGTTTAATATCTCTACGCAAAAATAGGAACCCTCAAAACATAAACGTGGCCACGTGCTATATTATAGAAAGAGTAAATAGTTCAGTATTATAGGTCAAGGCGAAAATTCTCCTAACGCAGACCTAAACGTTAACTTTTACGCGAACCGTAATCTTCCTCTAATCTACCGCAAGGCAGCTAGATATATTCTTGCTAACATACCATGCTGTTTATCAAAAACACCCTTCTTTCACGTAGCTACCTCTGAGAAGTCCTGCTCCGCTTAAATATTTTTTTTAAAATGACATCATGTCAACTGTAAAGGGGCACTTTAGCGGATGCAAAGGACTAAATTTCAGACAGGTGTTTTTATCGGGTACGCATACATATGGCAAATAAATCTGGGCAGGGACATTTCAAGGGATTTGATGGTTTGAGTAAAGTTGGGTTGTCAAAAGCATGCTATGATACAAAGAAAATGTAAGCACATGTTTTGAGGCTGTGCAAGTTTGGAAAACACGTTTGAATACATGGATGGTTCAAATGGAAAATTATCTCAAGCAATTACTTATGTCCCATGTGTATGCAGTTGTCCGACAACATTCCCACGCAAAGCAACTGGTTGTACCCATTTTTATTTGTTGAATAAATTTTAGAGTTGAAAAAATATTTTTGAAATTTATTCCATCGGCCTATGACAAGCTATTGCAATTTAAAAACTACATTGCAATAGGCAGAGATGCAAGTAGGCTGGATAGGCCGTTAGGACACACAAAATAGTCTTTGCCAACCCTGTAATTGTTATGGCAACAGTCAATTGTTCAGCCTTGCGCATGCAAACAAACGAAAGGTTTTGTCCAAAAAAACAACATCCGCGACCCCTTGTCTACCATCACTGAATGTCATATTTGTCAACATATAGGACTGCTGGAATAGAAATAATTTTCAAATTTGCTAACCTTGAAATGAGTTTATATATTTCCTATCAATGGAGGCTTTTGGCAGATTTGAATAATTCCTTCGACCTAGTTGTGGCAACCTGGCGGTCTCTATGAGATTCAAACGCACATCTGCAAGAGTAAGGCTGTAGAACAGCCAAAGAGGCATGCCGGGTGAGCTATAAGGCCCCACCGCGAGCTAACATTTCCATCAAAATTAGATTAACTTACCCGTCCAGCATTTTGCAACGTATGAAATTCACCAATTCGGATATAGTATGTTGATCTCCCAAGCAGGATATTCAAAGCATTCACATCTGACAAAAAAACTGTAGTTATAAATTGCACCTGATAGTAAACTGGTGGATATTAGATTGAATGCTTAAGAAATCATGTTTGTCCAGTCAGCGAACTGTATCATAATTGGTGCAATGCAATTTTTGTGGTCGGCTAAACATGTAATTTCACCCCATATTGATTGAACACCCTGTTACGAGATGGAACCTCGTATTTGAGGTCGCTAGAGCATTGACTTAACTAAAGCCTTGCTGGCGTGGGTTCGAACCCCACCTCGGCCACCGCATGTTCCATAACTGGGTTAAATGAACCATTTTATGCTGTCGCCTCCACGCCGTAGAAACCCTCTTGCAGAAATGATTTCCTTTGGTTGTTAGAAATTTCAAGAAAGCCGTAGTACCCTTTCAATGATTCATGGTAGCAAACGGTTTTAAATTATTGTGTTAAATCTTTTCCAGTTTTGAATTGGCATTCGGATGCCAGGCTGGTGATGAACACATATTTCTTGATAGGAAATATTTTTTCAAGTACTGTTGACTTCCACCGAAATAGGCTTTGCACCAAGCGTAAAAAAATAGTGAAACGTGCCATTATCTCCCCTCCCTTGATCTATGAGGTCCCGACGAAGGGGTCTGTTTCTTTTAACTTTGAACCAAAATTTCCACCTGTGAATGTAAAGTCCATCAAATCTACCGAAATTTCCTATTGCCAATTGAGCCGAGTAGGCCTTAGGGAAAACACATTGGAGGAATGAGATGGTTTGATTCCTAGGAAATTGCTTCAAAAAAGATTAACTCTGTGCAAACACCGGGATAATTTGTAAATTATTCTGATCTTTCAAAAACTTCTAAGCGTCCATCTTCAGATGTAACAGCAGGGACACAAACAGTGACACTTATAGGAGGAAAAAACTGATCAAAGATCATTTCGAAAGTCTGTAGTTTACTGTGCAGGTCTCTGTAAGCCTAAGCCACATTGATATAAATGAGGCTGAGTAAAAAATATCTTCAATCGGACTCAAAGTACTACCAACAAGCCGGAGAAATGAGTACGCGACCAATTTAAGCGGAATTGATATTCGACGGCGTTTAAAAGCCGATGCCTACGCGTTCGACCTCGGAGGACTCAATCAGAAACGCCCCGACAGCAGGCACAGAGTATTTAGAGATGTAGGCAGAATGCAATTTCTCACAAAGACAAGAGAGACAGGAATGACCATTTTACGACTTATTAGCCAGAAATGGCTATTCCAGTTTCTGGTGTCAGTAATACATTTATATATATATATATATATATATATATATTAATAATGTGGAACCGACAAAGACAAGGGAGACCGGAATGGCCATTTCTGGCTTATCAGCCGTCATCAGCCATTCATACCCAATCCCACATTATTAAAATATGCTACACGTCGCTATGCGACTGCCTGTGAGTACTCTAGTCTGAGTTCCAGGGCACAACGGAACATAAATGTTCCTTTAGCAGATCGGTGAGCCACACACTATCATATATATATATATGAAGAAAGAAGGGTCATCGGAAAAATCGAGTTTTACTTATGAATTATCAGGCAGGTTACACCGGCCCGTCGTCAGACGAAATAAAAATGGACATTTGGGATTATCACACTAGAGAGCTTGGTGGGGGCAGACAGGCAGACATGCGTTTTAGGCGAGTCGACAAACGTATTATGATAAATGTCTGGAGTGAGGGAAGGTGTTTAAGTCGTGATTGTGGTTCACACGTCCATGGTAGGGGGAATACCACGTCCATGGATTTTCACTTGGTCAGACAGGGATAAACTATTGTTGGTTTAAGGTTGAGATGAGTCAGTGAGACGTGCACGTAGACCTTCTTAATGTGCATCCAGATAAACATGTCAGTTAATGCTGTTTGTGTTTGTGTGCCAAGCTTCGAGGAATTCTCGTGCCTGCTTGGTGCTTTGGTTGCATCCCAATTGAAGCGGTAGTCACAATCCACGGCGTGCACAAACACGAAGGACAAGTGATCGCGTCAGTGGATGGTCAGTTTATTTTCATTTATGCGGGTCCCAAGATTTCGACCCGTGTGGCCTACGTAAGCGCTAGTGCAATTTGCACATGGAATGCGGTAAATCACATAAGTTTGCTGCTTTTTTACTGTGGGATCTTTGACTCGCGATAGTGCTGCGCGCAAGGTGGATGCCAGCTTATGAGCGTTGGAAATACCCAACTGCTTTAATTGTCTGGCGATCGCTTAGGAAATTCCCTGCATGTAGGGTAGACAGTTAAATTTCCGCGACACTGTTTCTCCATTATACTCGACGCTTTGTGGTTGTCTCCGGCGTCTAAGACAGTTTTTCATAAAAGCTAGCCGGGTATCCATTGAGTCGGAATAAGTGACACAAGTAAGCAAGTTTCTTCTTAAGTTCCTTTATATATATATATATATATATATATATATATATATATATATATATATATTGATTTTGATTGTTTCTGGCCCAGTAATTTATATCCAATATCGGTCCATATCTACCGACCCTAAAAAATAGCAATTTGCTCAAATTTAGCGCGAAAATCAAAACGCTACAGTGATTCGATGTGCACAGGTAAGCTAGCCCAATGTCTGTAAAGAATACTCCAGCTAAGTGATCTATGATAAAAAGTTATAAATTCTCTACAGACTTAGAAATACAGAAAATAGATAAATGAAAGAACCTTACGGATTGGTGTAGTCTAATAGAACTAACAGTTACGCACACTTTTTAGACTGACATTAACTAACGGCTACATTTAGCGCTTTTATCCGGCAACCCAGTTAGCCATGACGCTAAAACCTCATAGAAAAGTGTGGCGGTTCTCGTTCCACGCGTCTGCACGCCAAGGAATTCAGTGTTAAGTTAAAGAAGACATTGCATGTCAAATTCACGCTAAAGAATTATAAGTCCTATACACTTTCATAGCAGCTGATTTCTGTGGATCCTAAATATGAAGTTCCTAAATTAAATGTTGGCTACCCTCACATTGCAAACCAGTTGCAATCCTAGGATCGTTGCAAATCTGACGGAGACATGAATTAATTAGGGGCCACAGTGGCAGACCAAATTTATGTGAGCCAGATACATCACACTACATTTATTTTTAAATGCGGTGCCATCAATTGGCAGGTGGGGAAAGTTACGATACCCGAGACCTTAACGAGAAGACTATGTATGGGCGAGTAAGCAAAACTTCAGCAAAAACATCCGTGTACCCGTCATATAAAAAGTTTATTCTTATTACATTATTTTGTCATTTCCTGTCTGGATTACCATAAATATGAGCATTTATTGCATCAAAGCTAACTGTAAACCGCACATGTTGTTTCGTAGATTACCTATTTATCTGCGAGAACAGAGAGATTGTTAGCACCTGCTCAATCAGGAAAAGACGTGAATACCAGGAGGCAATGCACTCAGATGAGACATGTACCAATCGAAATATCGATCTGCATGTAAGATATAAAATGATTCAGGACAAACTGAAACGCGCACAGCTATTCACAACGGGGTGACCAAAATAACTGAAAAGGTATAGGCGCAGATGTTGTCAAACCATAAAATGCTTAGTTACTTAGTTTATTTTTGTTGTTCATATCCCATAGTCTGACGACCAGCTGGGAGAGGCAGACTAGAATTTAAATGCATTAAAGTTTCAATTTTACCAAAGAATGTCATTTCTTCCAAGGTACAAAGGTGTACATTGTGTTTTGATGTGCCACTTCTTAATGTGCCTGTTTTTTCACCGTGAGCAACAAAAAAACTATAAATGCACGAGTGTCTTCAAATATTATTTCCATTTTTAGTTTGCATAGTGAGAAATGGACGAACTCAACATCTAGGTCAAATAAATTCCCTTGACCCCGCCTTTTGTAGGCAAGATGAAATAACGAGGATGTTGTCTACGTGTACCCTACATTTTTCGACGCCCCGCAATTCAAAAACCAAACCACAAGAAAACGAAGATCTTGCGTGATTGGAATAAACTGACAGAAAAATAGTCGAGAAGACAACTTTATCTGTACGACGTTCGTAATTTGTTCTCCTCGGAAGTAGTGTGCAGTATTTTGATGAATGTTGTCATATCTGCGCACATGGTCAAATAGATAAAAGGTATGCCTGCATGGGTCGTGGGAGTGTAATTTGGTAAGTGTGACATTTGGGTTTCTAGCCAAGTCCCTGACATTGGTTCTCCAGGCACACAATGCTAAATTCATTTTAGTTTAACCCGATCGGTTCGATGTTCGAATGGGTAATCGCAATTGCGTATATTGTCGTGGTATAAAGCTTACTTTATTTAATACATCACGGATATCAGCGAAGTGCTGATTGATATTTTAATGCTTTATGAAGCTACTGTGTGGGTTTTTATTTATCAGTGCATTGCGAATTTTACATATATGCTTTCAGATGCCCAGTCTAGCTTTCGAAATTTAGATTGTTAATATCCTTAGCATTTACAGCTGTATAAATTTGAGTTAATTATGCGGGTATTGGGTAAAAAGAGATGGATACCAACCCATATAGTCATACTTAGTTTAGCACAGTACTTGAGTATGTTATTGGCAAAGAATAACTGTGTGAGGAAGGTGAATACCTTAATATTCACGCGGTTTCTAAAATGCAAACAATTGGCTGATCTGTATTGGTAAGTGTGAGTAATACATTTTCTTCAAATGACGTGGCAGTGGAACAAGACCTCAAGTTAACAGTTTATAAGTAGGTAATAAAGTGGGTTAAATTATGAACCTGGCGGTGGTATTTTTCTGTTTAATGCGTAGATGGGACCCAAAGGTGTCTCATGAAACGAGTTTTTCATTAACGCCCGCTTTTACGGCCGTGTGTAAACATTACTTATCATTCTTAAAGCTTTTTCAAGCCTGTTGGTTGATTTTCGATTACTTAAGTTACATCTGCATAATTCTGTTATTCAGGATCTTTGTTCATCTTTGCCGCCAGTCATTGTTTGGGCAGTTCAAGGTCATTCATACATAGTATGGGGCCTTCACATGTCCGGTGGAACGTTTGCAGCTCAGACCAAGCGCAGAAACCGCACAACGTTTTACTACCGGTATACGTTCCGTTCAATTTACCGGCACTATCGTTCAAATAGTGGCTTAGCTGATCTTGGCACGGCAGTCATTCCGGATATTCTCGCGCAGACATATGACCACCAAGTGGGTCAGCATTTGCGGACGATAGTACTGCATTAAGTTCATATTGTGTCACAACCGCCACAGGCGTTTTGGACTACGCAGTAAATTACCGATGTCGCATCCAAGGTATGCAGTTACTTGATCTATTCGAGTACTTTTCTGAGCGTCTTTACATCAGCTTTGTAATTGACCAGAATTCTTACCACACTAAACGGAGGATATCCTTATGGGAGTGAGAAATTAAGGACATAACACCGCCTCATTTGTCAAAATGAAATTCTCCAAGCCTAAGATGATTCATTTAAACCTCAACGTGATGCCGTTCGACCAACTATGAACATCATTTCAGGAATTAACTTTTCACCATTTTTGTGATGGTTCTTGTACAATAGGACGTTTAAACCTAAGTTGGTTTAGAGCCTTCTGCAAATAAAGTGGTTACTAGTTCATGATTACCTGTTGTCGAAATAGTACAAATTATCGAGCCCCAGGTGATCACACGAGCAAAGGGAAAGTCTTTGTAAATGCCTAAACAGTTTGTTGATTATTACTAGCTGACAAACGCCTGCATGCGTCCATCGTCAGGGATAGCAGCTGTAAAACCAAAGGCAACACTTAGGCCCGGTGCACGCCAAAAAATTATTGCAGGCGCAGGTCTGGAGGTGACTGTGCAAGTCGCTTTACGCCGGCGACAAATCGATTGATTGAGTTTTTATCTGTGGACAAGGCGTCACTCAGTGATCGGCTTGTCCTAATTCAGGTCCAGTCGATTATTTTAAAACAACGGGAAAAGTTGAACTCATGGCCCATTTACCAGGTGTGGACAGCAAGTTGCCATAGCCCGTCGCCCTTTACACAGCCAATTTATGTTCGTGTATGCACGATTCGAGATAGCGTCTGTTCTGCCCTTGTTGATAAGAGGACAGGTAATGCTTTGTATGTGGTAAACTTCCATGAGGTTTCCAATAAGCACATTTTGCGTCTAACATAATTTTAAATTTAGGGCGTTGAGAAAAACAGCTGTAGTTGGAAGTCCAGCTGTTCCAAGGACTAAATGCTGCCTTTCTCATTAACTCTTGTTTTCTGCACTTATTGTGTTCCTCAGGTCATCTGGCAGAGAAGACTGTCGTACGTCTGTGTCTTATTTTCCCATTTCACATCATGCATTTGTTGATATGGCGTTTGTACAATTCCATTAAATTTGAATTGGCACGAAGAAACTCCTCCATAAAACAGTGTTGTGCATCGCCAACGGTTATTAATAGACGCATTATCTGACCGGGATCCACATCTGTTACCACAGAAGATGTTTTGTTGCTGAAGTCCTCGTGAATTCTAGAATGAAGCGATAGAACGTGCCATAAGAACACGCTTCGGTGTCCCAGAATTAATGCCAACCGCTTTCACCATCGATATAGCTCTGCTGGGCCGATGCTCACACAGTTCTTTGATAAGTTTTACATTTCGGTAGGACTATTTTATCCTAGAATTTCTTCCACCCTTTTACGTTGGGCCCTGTTTAACTTGACTTTGCCATTGAAAAGTGGGATTTCGTCGTTTGTTCTGCTGCATGCATACACAGATTTATCAGAGAGGAGACACCCGATTTCTGCGTCATCGACCGCAACAGCTTTTTAAAGAACTTCAAAGACGCTGGCGTGGGTGGCCTCCATTCATTTTTTGCACATTTGGCCACAAAGTGTCCATAATCAGGGGCTGAGCTTCTGCCAGAAGTTTGCTTATTTCTTACGTCGAGATCCAATCTGCACTTAGTAAAAGGCCAAATTTATTTCACGCCATTTTTTTCATAAAAGATTTCAGTCTAATCTTTGACGCCACGCTCACTCCAACATCGTTTTATAATTAATCAACTGCCCACAAATTGTGAAAAGGAGGTCAATGATTACTGTAGGTTGGTTTGGGAGATGGACAGAGGTGTTGATGAGGCAACGATTTCGCGTTTTGTGTGTATTAATTAAAAAGGGCTCTGCTGTATTTGCATGCGCTCATTGTCTTTACCAAGAACTCTTTACAAAGAACCGAGAACAATGAATAAAACCACTCTCAGCACACACGCTGGGAGGCAGGGCATCTCTTCCAGTCACTTGAAATCCGTCTAATCATGCTTTGCTATTTTAGGCAGCGCGTAGAAGGCTAATTATAAAAATAACTATTGTTCATTTCCAGTTCGTAAAAAGGTAGTTATTTTAAGATGCAGTTCTTAATTATAAAGACACTCAAGATAAAGCCTTGCTTACTTGTCATTATTTAACCTCAATAAATGTCGCGTGTCCGATTTCTACTGATCCACGGGTGTCCACATTGGTTAACTACTGCCCACTGCGTTATCGGCAAGAGCATTCAGGGCTAATGGAGTGGTAAAAGATGCCTGCGGCCGTTTAAAGCCATAAACTATTGCAAATTTAGCCACCGGAGAATTCAATCCAGCATCGCCTGCATGCCTTAAAGAAAATGTTGACATTCTGCCAAGATTGGATTCCAGCGGCTTACACACAAATTGATCTACGCTCCAACTTTCAAAGCAACGCCGGACCGCACTGCAAATCATGAACACACCAATCTCCAACAGCAACCTATCTTCATTGTTTTTAGTAGTTTATAGTGCCTGTTAGCAAAGGGATCATGCTCAGTAACGCAATACTTCCATGCCTACATTTCTATCCTGTACTTTTCTAACGAAGAACGTTATCCTTTGACCCACTTGTGAAAAAATCAGCGGCCTCGGTGGGATTCGAACTCACGTCAGCAAGGGGAAGGCTTTAGTACAGCCAACGCTCTAGCCAACTGAGCTACGAGGCCCCACCGTGAGCCGTGAGTTTAATCACACGTAATTACTTACCTATTGAACATTGCCCGCATTACGATATGACATTTTGGTTGGGGTATGAATCATGTCAAAATAATTAATTTCTAATAACGTTGCCGCTGAAGCCTACGAATTTTTATGTGGCTTTGGGAAGTTCATTCTCAACATACCAACTATCCATAAATGTGTGCTTGCTAAAGCGTCATATTTGTGGAAGATTTTCAACCGCCTGCTAACATATTTCGGTTCCATGATACATGCAGTCAACTGCATATTTTCTGAGGTGAAAAATTAATTTTAACGTGTACCCACTTAACGTGAGCATGCATAGATGTAAGGGGCAGGGTTATATTTTATTTCTACCCGTTCCACATCTATATATAAGTGCTTTCATGAGAAAAAACATACTTTATTATACCTAGCAACACAATAAATGATCGAATTGATCTACGGTTGCTGCGTTGCTTGAATAGCCGACTCCGTAGAGAGAAATATTCTCTCGTGTCCTTTCTGAAAAATATAACTTGGTGTATTTCGTTATTAATATTCGGTCACACGCTTAAATTAGAATTTTCCAGCAATGTTTTCTGTCAAGAGATCCATAATAAGTCAGGAAATTAGGTTTGCCACTCTTTGCCTTATTTTTTTAAAACCTTTGGCTTATGCTTTTTTGGCCGAAAATAAATGATCTATGTACAGAAATTAAGCTATGATCTGGAAACTTATTCACTAATTGATCTTCGTTTTAACGTGGTTCGTAAAATAACGGCTGATGTTTTGGTTCCGTTATAAATTGAAAGATCTTACTATTCCTAAAAAATATATACAAAAGGCTTGCGTGCTTATTAATGCAGGTGAACTCTTTACTATTTTTCCTATATTTTTTCCAGAGCAAAATTTGGAGCAATTAAGGCGAAATAATAAAGATAAAAATCAAAGAATTGTGATTAATATGTTTGCACTTATTCAAGGTAGGTCATAATGCTTCCGATTTCATCAAAGCATAAGAAGAACGGACCCAAGTGTACCCAAGTGAAGATGCAAAGAAGGTTTCAGTAATTCGGTAGTATCAAACAAGGCCTTGAAGATTAAGGTAAGTATTGAATTGCCATGCAATCTTAAAAATGAACTTTGAAGGCCACTGTTTATTACAACCCACGCAAAGGAATACAAAAAATGTCCGGTGCATTTGATTTCAGTATTTTGACGGTAACAACAGTAAGATGCAAATCAGTCCCACACGAGTTAGCTTAAAATCAGGGAATTCAGCGTTTTAAGATGTGCTCTGTGCCCTCTCTGCAAGACTGCACTGATCCATATCTTGATTGAATAATTACTTGTGCGATAGGATGCTCTTTTATGAAAACCTTTAGTGAGCAGTGCAATAGTTTGATCTTAACGAAGCACGCACGCATTTTCCGAAACTGAATTTGCCTGAGGCTAATATTTTGAAGACAGAGCGATATTCTGCAACGGGCATTGACCAGTTAAACTTTCTGAAAGTTAATAAGGACACCACAGCAGAGGTTTACTGCAGCCTTTTCAAGAATATCTGTGTTCACTTGCAAAATGAGACTTGCAGTATTGCGGTGATGTGGTGCAATTCTGCTCCAGGGTAAAACGTGGAAAAAGGTTAAAGAATGACACTGTAGTAACTTTGGGATACGAGCGTTTACCACATGCTCAAAATTCTCCAGAAATGTCACTGCCAAACTATCTTTTTTTCAATTATTAAGTATCAAATCGTGCATGAACAAAACTATTATTTCCCAGTAGAAATGTCATGCTCATTACTCATTAATGGACGAGATAAATAACTCTTTAGTGACCGGACTGTAATTTTAATGCTTCTTTTTAATATTTTTTTCTGAAAGTTGTCAGTATTTTCTGAACTACCTAATAGAACGGAGGCCCGCATTTGATCATTTTAATGAAGACAGAGCCTTAAAGACACAAATCGCGTGAATGATATATTGAACTGATGCCCCAGGTAAATATATTTAGACACTGAGTGGTAGTGGCCGTAAACAGGCGACTACCAACGATATTCCAAGGCAGTTAGCAACAATAAGAGATTTCGGTCGGCTTAGGTTAAGGTCAAAATAGATTGATGCCCTGAATTAAGTCGTTTAACCCACCTGACCTTACCGTTAACCGGATGCCCATTCCGAGCTGATGAGCAGAGGTTGAGGTCATGCGAAATAATCTCCTACCGCAGTGGCAAACTTCGACTATCCCTGAAATCTTTATTAATTCCTGCTTGTGTGTAGTTTCGGCGCACTTACCTAAAGCGCGGACTAAGAAACAAACAACGAGGCTTTTAGATGATTATGCATTCCCAAAGGACTTAAGTAGGATCACGTTGTCTATTTGGTTTTACTCTGATTTCTAGTTATTGGCCTGCATATGTAACTACCAATGCCTCAACTGAACGTTGCTGATTTCCTTGGGGAACTCTTCTAGTAAAAAATCTTTAGCAATTGAAGAAGTAGAAAAACGAATTATATCTTTCGAAAATGCAAGCATAGATCAAGTTATGAGTGCATTCTTACTCTCTATCTGTTCATGTAGAATAGCTTTGCAGTTTTCCGAAGTTAAAGCCTAACGTAATTTTTCGGTGTAATAATTGAGCATGACCAGAATGGTTGGCTGTACATGCTTCGAAAGAATTCATCAGGCCATTTGATCTTTACGGAATGTGCGACTAAATCATTGAATATTGATGATTGTCAAACTTGACGTTACTCATCTTGGATTTTGTATAGAAATCGTCTTCCGATTTGAGATATATTACGGATATGTTTAAAAGATGCTCTATCAGATTTTTCGCTGTAAAAATATTAACTAAGAACGTGGAACTGGTTTCTTGAATCAATATCACAACCAGGAATCTTCACAGGATCATGTCGAACAACAGAAATATCGAAAACCTTCTATGAACCCTCTTTGAACGAATGCAGATGAAATATCATTACTAAACCTTTTTCATGGAAGCTCTGTTACATATAGCAGGGATGTATCGTAACAAGAATACAGCATCCTGTCTGTATGCATAGGATGTTAAAAGTGACTGCTGAAGAGATGGGGGAGATCTTCAGATACATATTACCATTATGGTTTTTAATGAAAAATGATTAACTGTGTCGGAACTGAGGCCTGACTACCAGATACCGGTCGTAGGAATTTTTAGTGCTTAGATGAGTTGTGCGTCGACACTACATACAAGCCGGTGTAATGTATACTATGCTTTTTGAAGATCTCTGGAAGGAACAAATCGCGAACCTTGAATGAGTCTATCTCGCACCTTTACTTTATAAGCCAATCATATTAGAAGTTTAAACACAAAGGCTACACAAAGTTTGAAACCCTCCCATTCATAAATGTTCGGCGGTAAGATTACTGCTGAATGGGTGATGCGAAAATGCGTTAGATATTACTAAGGTCTGCTTCCTTGACATATAATCAACGGGCAAGTCAGCTATGGTGCCCCTACTCCGTCGCATGTGATGGTCGCAGTCGCATCCGAGGTGTGGCAAGTTCTAGTGCCTTATCGATGGCTCTGCCCTTTTCAACGCGAGCGCACGCACAAGCTGCTGGGGCCTGACATCGTAATTAGGGTTGGGTTCTGCAGCACCTTACTCCTTACCTCAACGCTGGTGGGTTGCCGGTTAGAAAGTTGCCACCAGCCTTGTGATTCCCCACCTAGCAACGCATCAATCGAATCCCCGAACGACTACTCAATGGAATGGCGAAAATTGAGATGTTTGTTAGGAAGCCTTCGCCTAAAGTTGCCAGGCACAGTGTTTCCCATTGCTTAAGTAGAAACGTATTAATTTTATCAAAACTAGACCGTTGTAGGAGAGTATTAATACAATGTATAGAAATAAGTGGAAGAACTAATGGTATAAGAGAAGATAGTGAGCTTAACATTGATTGTATGTTTTTCTTACCATAGTCCTTCTTAAAAGTACCTCAGTGTTAGGAGACCATGGACATTTCAGTGGCATTTAAGCTGGTAGAAATAATGCAACCTTATACCACCCGACGGATTACAGGTGGTGAGGTATCTGCAAACCGGACATTTCGAAAGTTGTCTTCATCGAACTGCTGTTTGAGTAAGTGTTACATTTAAAACACAGGCATATTTTTCCTTCTGTCAATTTACCGTAAGACTACCTTTTTTATATAGGTTGTGTGGTTTCTCTTCCTATGACCTATTCAAGGGGCCACATAAGGCATCTCTCACTACAAGTCATGGCAATGAATGCTAATTTATGATAATTATTTTTACATAAAAGCTTTTATATTATCCGACATGAAAGTTGATATGGAGACCATGTTTTATGAACTTAAGCTCCAGTTGAGGAGAACCACGTTACTCGCCAAAAATATTTAACTTCTGATAACGAATACGTACAGGAATATACTGTGGCTCATTTAACAAGAAGAAATTTGGAAATTGAAAATATAAAAGAACAAAATTTTGTGTTTTCTTGAAAGTAGACAGTCATTGTTGAATATAATTACGTGGACTACAAGCTATCTTCCTGAAAAGCAGTCCTACATACCTATTGTCAATTTGAAGCTCGTTTTACTGAATACGGCACAGTCACGTGCCCACGTTAGATGACTTAAAATCCATCAGCCGAAGGCTCTTCCTCAACCAATCACTGTCCTGCGCGGCAGCCGGAAATAACGCCTGAAAGAGAGGTTGAATCGAAGTTCAAATATGTTTTTCAAGAAAACTCAAGGATGTTTATTAATTCGGCGTATTAGTTGTATGCCAAAAGTCAGAGCAAATTCTCTTTTTTAAAATCAATTATGTTATCGGCTGATTTTGTCTTACAATTTAAATATATCTCAGCAGAGCTGAATGTCATTTGCTGTGTAAAACTTTTGAAGATGTTATGACTAAACGAAAAACCGGTTAACAATTAAAGATCTAACTCTCATTCATGCTATCAACGAATGTGAATTTTTTAAATTTCATTGGCCGAGTATGACAGAACATAAGATGAACGCTGAGAGGTTTATTTATATTTAGTCTTATTGCAGAAGAGGCTCCACACGAGCTGGTAACCGCCATGTTTGACCAATTAAAACCGGCTTTTTTTCACTTAAACGTGAATAAAATTGTTGTTATCATTTTTTGACGCAAACCAGCGAGCAAATAAAAATATGTTAAAATTGCGTCCATGCCATTCGGTTCAATTACGACGAACAGAACGCTGGAGATTTGTCCTTCCTTGGCGTTCACCTCTTAAACAGACTTCATGGTGGACGATGAATTGGAATGTATTCGTTAGTTTATGTTCCTCTATCGCTACCCAAACTCACTCGTTCTGTTCTCTCTTTGGAGTCACTATCGAGTTCCAAGGTCAGCAACACAGGAGCTTGTAGGAAAAAGAGAGATGAAATTGCGATCATTAGTAGAATAGGCTGATGAATATTGCGTTAAATGACAATGGAAACTCGAATGGCCATTTCTAGCTGACTTAGCTGTCGTCAGCCAATCATTAACAATCCAAGACGGTGCTCCGTCCGAGGAATATTGGCCTTTTCGCCAACAGGTCATGATTTTGAGCCTCGCGTGATTCAAAACCTGGGGTAATGTAGGGATGGTTGACGACGGCTGGTAAGCCTGAAATGGCAATGCCAGACTCCCTTGTCTTTGTCGGCATCGTCCATCTACCTCCAAAATTACTAGTCACAGCGCGGCTGGTGGCGGGGCTCGAGAGTGAAACCTCAAGAGAAGAATGAGTGAGTTTGGTATGCAATCGGTGGAAGTTCATCAACGAACGCAGTCGTTATTCCCGATCCAAACCTGCAAGTCAAGTAACCCGTGGCTCAATGGTTTGAGCGTATGACTTCTGGTCAAAGGGTTCCGGGTTCGCTCTCGTGTGGTGCATCCCTGAGGTTGGGTATGAATGGATGGTGACGTCTATCAAGCCGGAAATAGCCCTTTCAATTTCCACTTTCCTTGCCTGAATATCCATCTGCCTCGAAACGGGACTGACTCAAGACAAATCATTTGATTTCACAGCATCCCATCGATATTGCACACAAACAGCTGTGCAACAGCTCAACTCCACTGGATAAAAGCGCACTGGCCATCAACCTAATAGTCTAGATAACTAACTGCGATCTTTTTTGAGAGCGATAAAAATGGAGACACTATAAACACGACTTCAGCAATGACTGTTTCTGTACGTGGCCCCTAAAGGATAAACGAAAATGTGTCACCAACACTTTTGTGTCATCTGCCGTTTGGAAGGATCGTATCCTTAAGTTTGGTACACCAGGCCACAGCGGTTGGTGTGGGTTTCATTCCATAGCTCAGAGGCTAACTTAAGTACCAAGATCATGCCGATTAGTGGCCATCTGCATGCACGTTAGCATTATGGAGTAATAAGTTCACTTACTCTGCCTAAAACTGGTACTCACGGCGGTGTCTCATGTTCAAAAAAGCTGCTGACCCTTATGTAAAACGTAACAGACAACCATTGAGTCATTAGTTCGTTAACCGTCATGTTCGAGTTACCATAAAATGTGCAAGATTTAAACATTTTTGACATTTTCGTCATCCCCTTTGGTTTTATGGCCTATTTTTATACGGAGACAGACATTCCCTGTCCTAAACAGGGGTCATTTGTTTTATTTTGCCTTCCCCAGTGGGGCCAGTGGGGCCTGTTATCTGTAGTTCTTTGAGGTGTCAGGTGTCATTTTTTTATTTTATTTTTTTATTTATTTATTTTTATTTTTTATTTTATTTTATTTTTTATTTTATTTATTTTATTTTGCCTTCCCCAGTGGGGCCTGTGGGGCCAGTTATCTGTAGTTCTTTCTGGCAAGTAAATGTCACTGCCGCGTGCATACTTGAAAGCTGGGTGAATGAAGACGTTTAGTGGAATAAACAATCTTCGCATCTAATGTTCCATTTAAAATGATCAGGCACGAAATTTTGACAAAGAGTCACATAATTTTATGTCTGAAGCCATTTTAAGAAAGGACTCAAAACACACACACAATGCAGAATCGCATTTTGTGACACCCTGCTCTTTTATCCTGTTAATGTGCACTAGGCCAGTTGAGATGCCAGGTACGCAACCTCTCTGTGTAAAACCCTGGTGAATTTAGTAGGATAATTTAGTGCGTGCGACACGCGTTGACGGATTGTCTAGCTCTTACAGTAACTGTGTTCGGTTCCGCTACTATATCCCCGGCTCTGTCATAACAGAATGGTTAGGGAAGAAGGGAGTCTGTTTATTCTAACTGAAAGACAAGCCTATTATCACACAAATTAATTAAAGCCAAAGTCACCATGCCTGCGACCACCCTACTATGGTGCATAGGGTGAATATCGTCGGAAAGGACAGTCCAACTGTTTTATAGGCTCTATTTATTTGCAAGGGTTAGGGTTCTTCCATATTTAGGCTTTTCGCGAGTTAAACAACGAGCAATATTCTGGCTGGAGCAAGGGATCGGTTGCTGTTTTGAAGTCCAAATAATCTGCAATAGCGCTAAGTCGCGGAGTGGGAAATACTTTTTGAGCTGTTTTTCCCCATTCCGTTGTATATTTTATCAGTTCACAGGTAGGTATTTGCTCATTTTTGTCCTTATTTTTCGCACGTAAGTCTCTATCTCGGCATGCCTTCCGTATATTGTTAGATGCCTCCAGGTTTAGCATTCTTGCCTTTAAGTAGAGTATTTGACCGAAACCCTTGCACCTAGCGTTTCTTAATGAAATGCGGATAAATGAGTTGAGACAGGTTTGCCAACGGTTTGTGGTCTACACTCCACAGGACACTTTAACTGTACATATAGAGGCACCTATTCGCATTTCAGGTCTTTGCATAAGTAAAGAAGAACTTTATAAGTGGGTTCGGAAGCATGGCTTTGTTCGCCTGAAATGTCGAACTCTTCATCATTAGAGATAAAATTGGCATCAAAAACACACAATATTTTTAGCGGACAGGACCCAATCAGACACCAGTCTGGAGTTGACTGTGTAGGGTACTGTTTGTCGATACCAGATCGATAAATAAATTGAATACGTTCGCAAAGGAGGCCCAGCCTTCAGACTGTTTTCGGCATAAACTCGAGTTTATTGCCCAAATGGGACGTTTTCTGTCTAATTACTGTAAAACTTAACTAACTTTCCCTTTAACATTACAATGTAAGCGGGATATACACATTCGTTTCCGACTGAATGCTCCAAAACATGCAGTAGTAATGTTTTATAACGATATATTTCTTTTCTCAAAATATAGTTTCATGACGTAGCAATGCAATGCAAAGCAAAAATCGTCATCGTAAAATTCAATCACATCAAGTCTTATCGAATCCCCGTCGATGATAGGTTGCTAAGATTTCCAATAGAGTGATATGACAAGAAGCAATTTAATTACCTCTCTCCCTTAATTTCATTCACCAAAAAAATCAAGCAAAGCGGCAAGGTACCCACAAATTCCCTTGGTCTCCTAGTTTTGTTTGGTATTAACTTTGCATGAATAACATGGCTGAAAGATTTGCAAAGTTCATGTGTTTGGAGGTTGTTCGATGACATAATACACGGATTTCATCGTCAATGTAATGTTGCGTTATTTGATGACCACTGCGCTCTAATAAGTATTATGCAATAACATACTTAGCGATTTCTCAATTTTGGACACACTAGCGAAACCTCTGCACAACTTGATAGACAGCCAATAATTCATTTTACTTGCACCAGCTGCCATGTGTTCAATGCAGTAAGGGGCGACTTTTTACCGGTTTGTGACATTTATGTAGTCCCATCAGCCTAGCAGCCTCATTGCTTATATTAGACCAGTAAATTTCTCTCTCTCGCTCTTACTTGGTCGTCAGATACGCAATTTTGCCTTCACAACGGTGTTTGCGTGCACGTGGCTAGGCCAATTCCCTTCCATCTACCTCTTCTTTTCAGTCTGAAAAGTAAATTTAATTGCTTCACACAGAATTTACGGCCGGGCCAACCTATGGATTCGACGGCAACCGCACCCCACCTCCCATTTAGCTGTGCACTTTGAAAAGGTGAGGAACAAAAAATTAAACAAAAGTGAATATCTTGATAGGTAGGTATACAAAGAACAAAGAGACTAAACCGCATTTCCACATGTCTCTGCGTGCGAAAAGGAGCGCCTTTTACGTGCAAACAGCTAGTGGGACAAAGACGCATGGGTACACACCTATAAATATGTATGAATTGGTCGATTAACGTTCAGCGATCTATTTACGGGAATCAGTTGTCCCGTTCTGTCCTGTAGGTATGAAGATATTTAAAGGAAATGGGGGGCGGTGGTTTATCTGACTCCTTTCCCCTCTGACCTCAATGGCACCCTACCATAATAGTAATCTAGCAGCACAACCTTATAGTGTTAACTCCTATTGCATTGTGTAGTGACGTAATGTCTGCGTGTGGTACGTGTAGACGACCACTTGTTGATGTTTAAATGAAAGGTTAACCGTAAGCTCACGGTGTCTGATAGAAGTCAGCCCAAATACTCACTTCAATTTGAAGTCTTCGCTCATAAACCTTCATTACCATGGATTTTCTGCAAGTTGGTGATTACTTTTTGAGAAAATTAAAAAACGTATCTTCCAGAATGCGCATAGGACATTCTGTGGGCCTTAAAATGGGCCGGACCCCCTCGCTCGTGTGTTAATAAATGCAAAATAGTGGAAAAAAAAAAATGTATTTGAGCTTTCAGCTAGTACATTTTCATTTAAATTGTTCCACTTGTATAAATTTAGATGAACTGTCTAGCACTGACTGCCAATTTTACGATCCCGCCTACTTTATTCCCGACTCTAATGATACTCTTGCCAGGATGATCACGCAAGACTGAATGCGGAAGCTGAAACAGAAACTTCATGACACAAACAACTTTATCACGCAAAAGCCATCCTTCCTGCGTTCAGTTGACCTCGTCGGAAACGACAGTCCATCTGTTATGTAGGATCTATTCGTCTGCACTGATTAGTGTTTCGTTTATCGAGAGTAAACTCTAACGTCAAATTGTCATGCAGAAGGAGGGGATTGAATTGCTTCTGAGGGATCAAAGTCACCTCTATTACTTACAAGATTTATAGTAATAGAAGAGAATGGAACCATGATTGTTAGGACTTTTTCTTCTTACTTAGCAGGTTGTCTCTTACTCTCCTGCTAATAAATTTCTATTAAGGCACCAACCAAGAGAGGTTTGACCGAAACACTAGGCTGACAATCCAAAAGGTACTTGCCGATCTTTCTGTGATGGCAAAATTCGAAACATTTATTTGGCAAATATCTATCAATGATGGAAAAAAACGTCATATGTGATTATATGAATATAAATATTTCGAAGCATAAAGTTAGGGTAGGGAATGTCGGTTTTATCCAGCTGAATCCTGTGGACAGCCTCACGCGTCATCACCAGGATAGTTGGAGGTTGGAGTTAAAACGTAACAATTTGCCTGGTAGTCACTTAATAACTGACTTTCAGGATCAGCTTTTTTACATTTTTTAACTAAGTCGTTTAAGATGTTATATCCATGATATCACGCTGTTTGATAAGTAAACAATGCACGTTTCTTTCGGCGTTTTTCTAATGCAATAAGTTAAACGTATAAGGCAACTATGATGCATTTTTATTTTTATTAAAAAACAGAACATTTTCAGCCATTGAAGGTTCCCATGCCTTAAGCCCTTCGAATGTATGTTCGTCGAAGATACACATTCCGCAACATGCTTTGGCCTGTTTTTAAAACGTCTACTCGTCTTTTAGTGGATGAACCTACAAGAAGGCGGATGGATCAGCAACGACTTATGAATGTTTACAATCGAACTATAGGAACACAAACCATAAACATTCTTCTGACGAGTGAGTGTTGCAAATTACTACCGAAAAGCAGCCAAGATGAAAAGTAATAATTAAGTAAACTTCATCGTCAGATTGTATGTACAATGTAACGTGTGCAAAAAGATGAACATTAGCAAAATTTCATGCACTCCTTTTATCGGTGACTGTACCATACGTTACCGTGAGCAGACACCATGAAGGAGGTAGTTTAACTTTTCGGCGTATTTAAGGATACATTTAATGCTCAAAACTAATATCAAACAGAAACCACTAGAGAAATGGCGGTCAAGCAATCTGATATTCATGATTTAGTTGCACGTATGTTCATTCACGATCGAAGGATCGAACTGAACGTATGCATAGTTACTAAATATAACTCCTTTTCGAACTGAAAATAAATGAATCCTTTTTGGAAGCACAACATACGACAACATATATAGGGGAAATTAAAATTCTGGTCAAAACGTCCAATTTCCTCTGAAAAGCATTCAGAACATTTACAGTTAATGGACAAATGTCGCTTGATTTTCAAAAAAACCAAGTTTTTCTATAAGATGATCTATTATAATAGGTTGCACCATTGAGTAAGGATGTATTTTGGCAAGATTTCATTTTGTGCGTAAAATATTTAACGGTTATTGATTAAATTTTATGTTTGAATCTTCAAATTTATTGCAATCACTTATCTGCAGTACACGAATGTGTAATTCTTTAACTTAGTCGATCAATATTTCCAAGGATTATCTTATTTTGAGATTTGTATGGGCGAATAGTTGAGGACATATTTGAGGCTAAAATTGACTGAAAACACTATGAACTGCAATATTTTAATCGTTAATTTTAAGGATGCTGTGAATCTCAGAAAACTGCACCACGCTGTCGTTTAACAGTAACAAAACACCTTTTATTAACAAAATGTAATGATTATTATTGCTATTACTGATTTAATTCCGGTCACTGATCGAACCGCCAAGATGTGATATGGCAGTTACATTTATGTCCTGTGATTTTCATCAAAAAAGTCCTAAATTTTTCCTTCATTTAATACATCGCATGTCTACCCATCAAAGGCGAAAACATCCCACAGAGTTATTGCGAAAGCTTATTTATTACATGAACTAACATTACGCTCATCACAACGCACAAAATTTGGCATTTTATTTAAAGACATTTTTCTTTAATATATGTACACGGACTTTTCTCAAGCATTTTTTACTTACTATGTTGTATTTTCTTACGAAACTGTAAGAAAACTATTTTTCACATTAAAATTGCGCTTACTTCTTAGGCATTTATTCGCGCGTTATCATTATAATAGCTTTGCTTAAGAATGTGGGTAAGTAACAGTAAACGAGCATATATTGGAAATATTTAATCTAAGCTCTCTTTAACTTTTTAAAACATTCCTTATTGGCTTGCGTTTTGGTTTGGAAATTTTGACTGGTTAACCATTAATGATTTTCCGCTAGTGTAGATATATTTTATGAACAAGGTTAACTTACCATCCATGAGATCTTTTTTGGATGTTTCTGATATGTTCGTCCATATGTACTCTTATCGCAAAAAGCGCAGTTTCCAAGTGGATTTACATCGCAGTATGCCAGTGTTTTGGTTTTTTAATTGGGTTCTTGAATTGCAAATATTTCTAAACGGAGGTCTGTCTAGAAACTAGAAAATATTCTACATGAGCTGGCGGTCTTAGCCTCCCTCTGAACAATTGTGCAATGCAGTTTACTATGAAAGCCACTGGACGAAGCAGTGGTGGTTTTTACATGCGTGCGTGCATCCGCCTCACTACGTTAGCGTAAAACATCAATGATGTGCTGAAATCACAGTAGCCGGGTGTCTTTTGTTTCATTTTATTCGACGGATTTAGTATCAATGCTTTACTGTGTACTGTTCTAAGAGGAACTTAGAGGTAAGCAAATTACACTTTTTTGTTACACTAATATATACAGAAGCTTGCTGTACGGAATTTTGCTGATTGCTACTAAGACCGTGGGTTAAGACTAGCGCGTTTCTGACAGCCATATACATTGAAGAATCCTAAAAAAAGAGACCCAAAAAGATCCATTGTTCCATCAAAAACCACTTCCTAGATATTGGACACTCTGTTTAGCTTAATACGTTCACAAAATTCCTTGCCTCTCCACGAATGGACTGTGCACAGGTCTTTTTTGCTTCAGGTCATGTGTCTGGTCAGTGTGAAACAAATGCTGTAAAATAAAAGATTTATCATACGCATGTCACTATATGTGTCTCACTATAATGTCCCGTGAAAAATGTTCCTGTATTTCGGCTAAAGGCGTCCCTTCGAATGCCACGGAAAAAACGCGATTCTCATTAATGTTATCGACTTGTTCATAAAACGTATTTGAATCCACATCGAACCATATTTGTCCATTTGAACAGGTTTCAAAGATTAAAATTTTAATTAGACTAAATAAAGGCTTGTTGATTTCACATTACTTAATGTGTGCTATATATAGGGTCTGACCCTCAAAAGTCATGTCCTAATCACCTGACTCCATGTTCTGCACTTAATAATTTCAGAAATTATTAACCTGATTATTCTCTGGATTCCATATACCAGAAATCGCATAGAGAACGCTGGGGGACACACTGAGGAGCCGAACCCCTCGTTGCTGTGTCACACAGCAGCAGAAACATCGGCGAAAACACGTGTATGGGCTTTGAGCTAGTATCTATGTCGGAAGTACGGTATAACGTCTTTGCCATATAAGATTCATACTACTTGTAATAATTCTTGTTTTTAGAATGGGCATTAGGTGGTTATTCCACAGTGATTGATTGTCTTCGACCCAAATGTTCATTGAAATTTCGGGTCTGTCCCTAAAACGTCATGTCCGAATCACCTGACTCCATGTCCTTCACTTTATAATTTCAGAATTTTTTCGCTGATTATTCTCTGGAGTCCATATACCAGAAAGCGCATAGAGAACGCTGGATAAACCCTGAAGAGCCAACCGTTCGTCGCTGTGTCACGCAGCAGCAGAAACATCGGTGAAACACGTGTCTGGGCTTTAAGCTAGTACCTATAACGGAAGTACGGTATAATTTCTTTGCCATAAATATAAATGAACAAAAACTGCTTATCCATGCCCAGCCAAGTGTAACCTCGCTGGCTCTGCATCTCCCGCCATGTGACTTACTATCAAATTTCTAGCACACCTTTCCTTACATTCGACAGCTTTCGTAACACGATTCACGGCCACCAAACCCCATGGCGTCATTCTGTCGATTTAACCTCTGTGCCCCTAAAGAGGGAACGAATTCATGGACAAAATTATATTTTTACTGACGTTTCGAAAGCCTTCTTGCTTCCATCATCAGAGTAAAGTGCTTTCTGCTCCTGGTGGTCTTGAGTTAGTCAGTCTTGCCGCATGCCTTGTATTATATTCATGGTGGACGCGTGAACTTTAACTTGCCTGATCGCCACTGACTTCCTTAGACCTTCCCGAGGTTGAACTCTGGCGGGCTCGCGTGACTGCTGTCCGCTTTGTAGCCGTCGTAGGTTAAGGCAAGGCAGCGAACCTGTTGGCCTCCTTCACGTCAATCAGCGGACTGAGCAGTTTTTGCTGCTTTCGTGAGTTGTTATCCGTTTCACGAGCGCATTCAGGAGGCAGTTTTTGACTTTGGTCATGTGACCTTCGGCCGCTACCCCGCTTTTCCGTGAGCCTGGGCTTTCGGTTCCATATATTCGTTTGCCTTGTTGGCCCTGGCCGAACTGACCCGAGCCGTGTTCGAAGCGCGTGGAAGGTGCAATGTAAGTCTATAGCTCAATTTAGTGTGCAGTCGAGGACCAGCTCTCGAACACCAATCTGGCCATCTTCTCAATGGCTCGGCCAAGCACCCTTGTTTTATCAAAGGCGAATTCATTGTTCAGATGTTCTGCGTGACCATTAACCAAAGACAACTTGTCTTTTCGGTTGATTGCAAGTTGGTGTTCATGCATCCTTGTGCCCTGGCGCTTGCCCGTTTCACCAACATACCTTGCATTACAATTTTGGCATGGTATGCTGTAGACCACTGCTGACTGTTCTGTCACTGGTAGCGGGTCTTTGGGCTTCAGGACTTGCTGTCTGATAGTGCATTCTGGTTTATGAGCCACGCCAATCCCAAAAGGTTTTAGGATTCTTGCAGTCGCCTCTGAAACGTTCCTAACATAGGGGATTGCGAGCCAAAACGTTGGCTTCTCTTCATTCGACCGCTCAAACTGAGGCTTCCTGAGGCATTTGCGGATGAAGGACTTTGGATAACCGTTGGCTGTAAAAAGGGCATGTAAGTACTCCATCTCCTCCTTCTTCCCACTGTCGTTGCTGCAGTGTGTTTGGACACGTCGGAAGAGGATTCTGACAAAACTGCGTTTTTGGCCAATAGGGTAGTTGCTTCGGAAATGGAGGATGCGCCTAGTGTTGGTTGCCTTACGGATGACCGTTGTCCTTATCTTCCCATCTGCCAGCTTTGTAACGTGGTCGTCAAGGAAGAGCAACTGATTGTTGACTTCTTCCTCCATGGTAAACTGGATGTCAGGAAGGTTTGAATTCAGCAATGCCTTTCAAGCCTGCAAGTGAGTTTTTCTGCAGACCCCACAAAACCCCAAAACTCGTGCATTGAGAAAAGCACTAAAACGCCTTACGGGAAGGAAATTAATATCAGAAGTTCTTGCTAAATCCTGAAAACAAGAAGAACCCACCATTACAAAAACAAATGGTCTTCCAAAAATTCACAAAACTGGTTTCCCTCTGCGGCCGATAGTCTTCTAAATCGGTGCACCGAATTATAAAATTTTAACGTGGCTATTTCACTAGCTACATCTACTTACAAAGAACCCTGAATACTTCATTGAAGATTCAAAAGGTTTTCTAGACAAATTAAAAGGAATCCCAGTTACCTATGTCGAGGTAATGGTTTCATTCGATGTGGTCTCGCTCTTCAGCTCGATCCCCTTGATTTAGCGAAGAACTACTCCACGCCGACGTCACTGATGTACCTGCAAATGCTTTACTCCAACTCCTAGACCTTTGTCTAGAAACCAACTTTTCCTTCTCCGGCCAATGCTATCAACAACTTAAAGGGGCCCCTATGGGGTCGCCCATATCCGGCTTCCCGGCTGAAGCTGTAATGCAGAAATTGGAATCGATAGCTCTCCCTGATGTTAAACCAACATTGTGGTTGCGATAAGTTGATGATACATTTGTCATCGTCAAGAAAGAACTGTTAGACCTGCTCCACAAAAATCTAAACTCAAAATTTCCAGGAATTGAATTCGTGTTCGAGATGGAAGCTGATGGCAACTCCCATTTCTGGATGTCCTCATACATAGGAAAACTGATGGATCACTCCACACCTCAGTTTACTGCAAAGAAACATATTCTGAGGTCATCCAACACTTTGAGAGTAATCATCCTATCTCTCACAACAGGAGTTCTGTCTACAGTCTCCTAAATAGAGCCAAAACAAACTTCTCTGATGAAGAAAGTTATCGAGCAGAAATAAATTACCTCTTTAACTTGTTCTCTAAAAATGGATAACCCTGTGACTTCGTGCATCGATGTCTAAAGCGATAAGAATCCAAAGAGAAAGGTATTTCAAACAACACGGCCACCCAGGCACCCAAAACAATGACCTGGGGAACTCTCATATACATTTAAAAGTTATCAGAGTTTGTAGAAAGACGGCTTATAAAACAACAGATACAAGTAGCAAACCACCCTACATCTACTTTACGCTCACAGCATGTACACTCTAAGGACAGGGTAAGCTACCTTGATAAAAAGGTGCTGTCTACAAAAAATTCCATGTTTTATTTGTAATGCCGTTTATTGTGGCCAAACTGGGAAATCTGTCTCAACCCGCCTACACGAACATCAGTTGGCGGTTAGAAGACGAGACAATTTATCCAAAGTCGCTATGCATACACTGGAAACCGGGCATTAATTTGCATGGGAGAAAACACGAATTGTTGGCATCTGCCCAATCAGAAAAGGCCGTAAATTCCTGGAAGTAATGCACGCAGATGAGGCATGTATCAACCGGCATATCGATGTGGATGCCACATACAAAATCGCTAAAGAAAAATTCAAACACGCACAACCAATCACGACTGGATGACGAAATACACTCAACACCCATTGGTTTGGATTTCGCCCAATCTCAGAATCCTTTGTCAAACACGGTTTATTGATTAATTGTTCCTGTACACTGCCCGTAGTCTGACGACGAGCTGGGGGATCAGTCTCGAAAATTTATGCATTACAGTTTCTATTTTTTCCCAAAGTATTTCGTCATTTCTTTATATATATATATATATATATATATATATATATATATATATATATATATATATATATATATATATATATATATATATATATATCTCAGAGGGTGACCACATATTTTGAGGGTAACTTGATACAGAACTGTTTGCTTTATTTGCCTTCAGTCAGTAAAGCATACCCTGAACACAAACTGGGATGAGTAACGAAAATATGTGCACAAACCTATGGCTTAGATTGTTCACCACTGGGGTTTAAAGCATGGGTCATAAGTACTTAATTGAACCGACGTTCAGTAGTGCCTCGCCACCTGCCATTCTGGGTCTATGCATATCTGGTATTTCTTAACTCAGGAATGAGCTTGGACTCATATATGTCGTAGGAGTAACAAGCACGCAGCCACCTAACGATATCGAACTCTGTCAAGCTATATTAGTAGAGGTGGATGACTGAGATTGGGGGTAACTTGATAAAGAACTGTTTCAGGCTTATTTGTTCCTCTCCCGCTCCTACCTTGGTCCGGTGTTATGACAAAGTCAAGATGACACCAAGCGAGAGAGGGAGCAGGTAACTCCGCGACCAGAGCCGCCTGAAGCCTGCCGCAACAGCTGCCTCGGTCCCACAGAGTAGGAATGCTATAGAGACCACATTGAGGAGTTATTATAGCCCGAATCTGTGTTTGCCAGTTAGCCACTCTGCGCAAACACACACTGCCTAACCCCACAGATCGAGTTAGTCCGTCATTTGGCTACCTTTCAAACCACGGCCTTTAGCGCACCGTGTTAGTTTCAAGCGCATGAAATGGTTTATTGGAAGTAAAATGCGCTGAGCCGTCAACTGCACCCTCTTCTCCCATCCCAGGCCCCAGCCACCATCTCAGCAGGTCAGTAGACCGGTGCAAAGAATGAGTACAGCGGCTGATGACCGCGTCTGTGCAGTTTACGTACATGACCTGAACCCACAAATACCAGCATTCACACACAAGTGGGTTGAGCGTCTTACAACTTAGGGTTCAGGGTGCAGGTTGACCTTCAGTTGGCCACTGCGCACGCCGACTTACTGAAAGGTCGCAGTGTGATTTTCCGTTGGTAACCTTCCACGTCACGGCCCTTAGCTAACCCTGGTAGTCCTGTGCTCGGATAGAACATTCCACCGAGTATCAGACTTCACCATCTGTGCGAAGTGCTGGTAGAAAACACGGATTTTGCGGTGTTTAACATGATGGTGCGTGATCTAGAGGCTAATGAGGAGCAATTTATCAACGTGCTATAACCGGCAGTGTTCTGCTTCATATTTTCATCGAGACGAATGTGGTCTGAAAGGCGCATGCAGTGTGTAAATGTTCGTGGACAATGCGGACTTCTGACAAGGTGGTCTCTGCTTTGTGTTAGTGCTCCGGACACTAGGCCCTTAAGCTGTGGCTGATGGATTAACAAGTGCGGACCAGGCCATTTCACGAGGTATAAACCGATCACAATAAGGAACAGTTAGAATGGAGTATTCATCGATAGTGCTGGGGGTGGTTGTGGTAGCAGGTGGTGGAACATCGGATATGGTTTCATTAGTGGTTGAGTAGAGTGGTGGTGCAAACCCTGATTCAGTCCGTTGGTAACTGAGAACTCTTCGGAGTCTGTCCGGTTTTCAGTGACGCGAACCATCATTATTCATGGAGCTGAGGCACCATGAACCGCTAAGGATAGGCTTATGTGGCCATAACATCCCACAGTTTATCAGGATTCACCATGTCAAGGATTTTCTTCAGATTCATGAAGGTAGTGTAGTGATGGGTTCGCATCCCCTGGAACTTTTCGAGTTTAATGGCGAGCGGCGAAGATTATTTCGGTTACGCAGAGGTGTCGCTGGAAGTTACATTGAATTTCCGGGAGCGGTATCTGCTCTGTTTTCATTCAGACTATTAAGCAAGATGCGGGCAAAGATCTTCCCAGCAGTGTTGAGCAGAGAGATGCCTCTTTATCGCCAGTTTGCCTATTCCCTTTCCGCTTGTGGAGATGGATGATGGTCACTTACTAAAAAACCCGAGGGACCTCTCCTTGACGCCATATCTCCACAGATATCACTGTAATTTCTATCATAGGCCGGGGACCACTGCAATAATACACTTCGGCCTGGATTGCATTGGATCCCGCAATTCCAACTTGAAATGTTTTGCTTGCTGCAGATGATGTCTGGTGGGGAAGGCAGAAGATTCATTTCAGTGTCCGTGTTCATTTGAGAAACAGGTCGATGGTAGTATCAGAGATAACTGATGAGCGGTTATGGATACTTTTAAAGTGTTCAATCCAGCGCTCCAGAATGTGTGATTTCTTCCTCCAAAGCGTTGTGCCATCGGAGATGAACAGCGGGGCTGTAACGTTGATGCAGGGGTCGTAGACAGCCTTAGTATCCTTGAGGATGTTTTTATTTCATTTTGTGAGGTCGCGAATCTTTGGGTTGCCTAAGCCTTGCGGGCTATAGAGGCATTGTATAACTCTCTCAGTCGATGTTGAACAAGAAGCCATTTTTGGCGTCAGTCGATTGATCCACGTGGGTTTTGCGTGGTAGGTTCTTCTTCGCCAGTAGGTTGCTCATATCGGCGTCACTATCGTCAAATCAGTCCTGGTGTTGACTGCTTACGCTTACGAGGACGGCGAGGGCATTGAATGGGCTAACGTGATACAGTTGACACCACCGTACCTCCACGGTGGGTGGTTTACCAACCTCCACTTTCAGTGCTAATCGATTAGTGAAACAATAAATGTGAGCAGGCAAACTGGACAAAAGGTTATTTGACCTGCCTGATGGTCGCTTTGTTTTGGGCCTTCAACGGGATGAACTCGGAGCCTCATCTTGGATATGAAGAGGCGGTGCATCATCCATCCATGTACGCCGCGGATTGTCTTGGTCACCACGTCCTGTCGATCACACCTAAGGACGATCACATGGTGCAGCAGCTGTTAACTCCCCGAACAGTAATGTATCTTTAGGGCCATATTCCACGTCGGAAGACTAAACAAGGTGTTACGCGCAGGTTGATAGAAGAAGGATGTCCTTATCGTTACAGCGGCCGAGTGCATGGGGCTCATGTGGTGAATCGTAGGCAGCGTGGTCTGTCAGGTTTATGGCGTTGACTTCTCTAGGAGTAACCTGTTTATACGCTTTCGCCACCATCGACAGGAGAGCGTGGATATCTTCGTAGAATTTGTACTTCGCCTCACCGTGGCCCATCATTTGCGCGGGAGCATAGGCGCTGATGATGATCGCAACTGTAGGTAACTGAAGAGGCAGGCTTTGGTGATCACTTGGTCGGTTGTGAACTGCGGCATACAGAATAATGGTCTGACGGTGCCGCTCCAGATTAAAAAGGCAACACCAGCATTATGTAGATCTGCCGAACAGTGTCCTCTCCCGAAGAAGTTGTAGCCGGCACTCACCTCATCCATCTGACCCTGCTCCAAGAATCGGGTCTCACGGAGAGCCGCAATATACCCCTTGGATAGGGTCAGTTCTCGAGTGACTTGTGCCATTCTTCGTTCTGGCCAGTTTCTTCCTGGCTGCCATGATGAGCTGACTTAACCGAGCTGCTCGAAGGTTACGGTAAGGCTACGGGGCAAGTGATGTTTTTTGCCTGCTTTTCGGACGACGAGTTTTGCAATTTGTTTGCCACGGTTGTCTGGGGACGAGACGATACCCAGTATCTGCTTAGAGCACTTATTCTAGCACAAACCTTCGTGTGGATGCAAGCAATGTTGTCCATGAAACGGGTTGCTAGGACATCGTAGACGGCTGCCGATCTCCACCATGCGTCACGGATGGATCTTTAATGGGAGAGCCAATCGAGTTAGTATAGGCCGTCTACGGGTTTGCGTGTCGCCTTTTCCGTATATATTTTGAAAGGAGAGGGATTTAAATGGATGGAAAGCAGAACAATAGGGCATGGGAATACACAGCACCATAAGACGCTCAGACTTGGTTAATCCTTCCAGTGAAGCCGATTACCGAGGTGTTGCAGCGGGGAAGTGTCCAACTTCGAGGAGTCGTAGGCGAGAGTTGGGTACAAGTTATGAGCAGGCACATAAGTAAAATGGAGCAAACTACTGTTACCTACAGGATGCTCCGCCACACCTTATGTTCTACTGTTAATTCCGACAAATACAAATAATTCACAAAGAACGCACAGACAAAACATAATACCTGCTTTACCATCTTTGCTTTGGGAACATTTTAAACATTCGTATACATCACGAAATTTTAAGAGGCGTCTTAAATGACATAAATAATTGAACATACTTTATATTTGAGAATAGTTATTCACTGTCGTTATTTGGTTACCGAATCTATTTTTCTCAGCAACGAGGATTAATATATCAGGCAGTAAAAAGAAATTGTATAAGCTGCCATAGTCGAAAAAGAAACTACAAACTACTTTCTCCTTATAGCGTCTCTTCTTTCTGTTTCCCCTTGAAGGTTTTAGCTAAAGCTTCTACGCCTGGATGCAATGGAATTATTGCTTCTGTTTCACTGCGTGCTTAAAGCAACAACGGGCGATCAGCGTGTAAATCGATAATCTTGACAAACACGCTCGAGCACAGTTACGGCATGGCAACTACATCCAGCAATTGCTGGCCGGTGAGACAACTATTACACCCCCTGCAACTATCTACGATGCCCTGGGGGCCTGGAAATGGTATAAGGCATGAAGTAGCCAAGCAACTAAATCCTATAAAAGCTGCAACAACTGGGCGATCCAAACCCTTATCTTACTCTGTCGCTAATAATGGATTCGAGTAAGAATCCTTAATATCAGGCTAATAAGTCCCCTGTTCCAGTGATAGTGTCTCCACCATTACCAATAATTCCAGGAACTTGCGTCTTCACTTCTAATATACCATGGGCTATCGCTTGATTTCACAGATAGCAGAAGTATGATAACAAACGTGTTAGAAGGTTAAACGTTGAGAGACGCGTCAATGACTAAGAAAATCGAACAGAATTATCAGAAAGCATAGAGTTTCTTGGGATAAAAAATGTTTTCATAAATTAATTTAACTTAATCTTGCTAAAAAGTCTGCACATCTGTACATATAAAGTCCACGATTACAATTACCCTTGCAAAGTGCCTGATTATGAAACAAAGTTAAATTAGGCCCGAAATTTAAAACAAGTTCGCAGACAAAATTATTTAACAAATATCTTATATGGGAGAAAAATATTTACTGCAAAGCGTTGAGCTAAAAACCCAATTATTAGTTCTAGCGCCTTAAAATGTTTTTTTATAATTAATTTATACATTTTCTTAGTTAATTCATCTACTCTGCCTTATGCTGTCCGCTATCCTAGCTTTGCCTTGAGTTCATCTCGACAGATGGTTGTCTGCACGTGACTTTTAACGTCCACTTGGGGCTTTCTTACTTCTGGCAGCAAGGGCTCTGTGAACACACAATCTTGATTTTGTAGCACTGCGTTTTTTACACGTGGCGAGCCGCGTTCAGGCTTTCTGGCAGCCCAACTTGTCAGATGTTTGGCATATGGAGTGATTGAAATGCTTTTACTTCTGTCAGGTATTCAGCGCATGCTTGCGTCGCACGACCACTGGGTCGCTGTAGGTCCACACAATGACGCACATGCATCTGAATTCAATGACAGATTTCACGGAATTACCACCGAAATTAATTATTCTACCCTTATTTAGGAAGGGTTAATTAAGTGGTGTTGTAATAACTATAAGTGTTTAGACCTATCTCAAAATAGTCCAATCAAGCCAGGGTTTTGGCTTTTGGAACCATGTACTGTAAACCACGTTTAGATAATCCACTCGGTACAAAGGACTGTTACTATCGCATGATTTTCTATTTAGTATGATTGATCCCTTAAAAATTTTTACCAAATATTTTATAGAAAAGATACACGAAACGGTCCTTGCCGTTACTGCTGAAGTTACAACTCATGTCCTTTTCAAATGTCATACCAATAACTTTTTATATTGTATAACATTGTGTCTTATAACAGAATAATTTATTTCCGGATCTGTCGTTTTGTTTGCGTTCTTGAATTAGATTCTGAAACGTGACTACCTTATTTTAAAGGAAAATAGGACATTCCTCTTCATTATAGCCAAGTATAAAACCTACAGCAGGCCCGACATTTTTAAAATAGCATCCATATAAATTTTCTAGATCTCAAAGTTTTCTTCATTTTGCTGGCACGTCCAAAACTAGTTGACTGAGCATTAGACAATCATAAAACGCATATGGATGCTAATTTAATCAACACAAATATATCCTTTCTTTCAGTAATTAATTTTAGAATAACTACCATTCTACCAAACGGCTATCAAATTGATTCATGTATTATAAGTTTTGACATTTTTTAATATATCAAATTACTTTGGGAATCATTGAAAACAATTTATTTGAATTACGTATTCATTTATCTCTAATGCAGGCTTTCTAGATGACATATTTAAAGCCAATATCTTATTGTGACGGAAATATCTTGAAATTATGCTGCAGGCTAATACATATCATGACCAATTCTAAACTTAAGAATCTACACGAAAGCATGCGGATCCCAAATAAAACCTTTCGTGGCTGTTCCATCAGCGGCAGACTATCGGTAAAACATCTGTCTGGTTTGTCTTGTACCTTTCCTCTCAGTATGGTCTATCGTGAATCTTAAGTATCATAATTGCATTTCCTAATTGAAAACGCATTTTAGAATTGTATTTTAAATCGAAACGTTTAGAAAAATATAGTTCTTAACGGTATTTAACGAAGTTTGTGATTGGTTGAACATTCTTTCTAATGCAGATGGCAGTTTATATCATATTTGTCGGTTCACCCAACTCTGACAAATATACGCTGAGAAAAATGACCATCCAGAACAAAAGTTGGTACGCAATATACCCAAGAACGATTTTATAAAAGTCAATAATAACGTACCTTATTAAAACGCATTTTACTTATATATTAAGCTGACTAAATATGCAGAATTAATATTTTACAATATTTAATAAACCAAAAACTTTGAACATTTGACCGTTGTTGACTTCCTTAAAAACAAGCAATATCTTCTCCGCTGAAAATGAAAGTATACATGTTTCCCTTTATGCTAGAATGCTTTTCACTACAGTTATCTACTTGAATGCCCCGTTTTAGTTTTGAAAATGCACAGCAGGGTGCCTTAATACGTACTAAGAGTTTGTAGACGGTGTACATCTTTTGTGCAGTTTGCTTAGAAATTCAAGATTTTTAGAAACGGCATTTTTAGAAAAACGTATTTTATTGCCTTTAAAAACATACGTGTTTTTGTGCATCCAGCTTCAAATAATATTTAAGTATTTAAATTTGTCGAAATGTATATTGCATGTACTTTGCAAACATCAGGTTTTGTTTAAAAGCATGTGACTTCTCAAGTGGTTGTCTACAACCAGAATGTACTCTTTTTGAAGTATAACATTTGAAGAATACATAATTGGCTCTAAAATGAGTGAAAGAAGGATGATTTATAAGCATGTATAAATTTCATGTAAGTGACTATGCAAGAGTATACCAAAGAAATAATAAACAATTATGCTAAATATGGAAGAAATATTTGGAGATACGAGTTTTGCAAGCGGTTGGAAAAAGAGTTAAAAACCGCCATCATAACACGAATTAAATATTGTGGGATTATGTTAAGTGGTTATTAATTTCAGAATCCAAATTTAATCCCCTTTTCTTAAAGATCAAACATTTCAGATTGCCACTTAAAATGTCATTAGATAGGAAATAAACTGTAATAACGGTTCCTTTGCCTCCCTTGCTTTGCTAAAGCTGTTCTAAAAATGCAGTCTTTTTCAGCGTCGCCATTAACTCCAAATGAGTTAGAATGTTTCAGTTTTAAAGCTTTAATTTTAATTTTAGTTAGTTTTGCCTCCAAGAGATTTCGGGTAGTCGATTAGCATGCCCGCATTCGCAAAATTACTCAACACTCTTTTTGAAGCTAAATAGCGTGCGTGACTTCGTTTAGGAGTTGAAATTATTTCTGGCAGATTTGGTCTGAATACACTGAAGCCGGGACGATAGTGGGGGTGCTTACGGCCTCTCTGCTGACCCTTTCCGTGACAGTGCCATTTTGGCCAAAAGCATTTAGATATCGAAACGATTTTGTACCGTTTTGCAGGACCTATTTTCCTATTATACATGAAAATAACTAACCTGCTACACCGTTTATGCAAAACGCATAAAACCACAAATAAATCTGAAAAATGTTGATTAATGGCTTAAAAATAGAAGCTTCTCTGAAGAAGACCATGAGAACATTTACGGACAGTCTTTCTATGGCAATCTCGTTCTACCATCTATGTGAAGCTTGACGGGATTTTAGTTCACAGCATGTGCAAATTAACCTTCCAGTAGCTCAATTAGCGATCGAAAGCCTATATGGCAATTGCTGAGTTCTGATTTATTGTGTAAACGAATCCTTAACGCGTAAGGACTGGCTGAAATTTGAAAATTCTTTATACCTGGCCTCACTTCCTCTTCATTAACTCATCACTGGGTCTAAACAGTTACTTTGAAAATTAAATTACGAGAATGGACAAGGCTTAAAAGGGTTTTACGATTAATAATCATCATTTTCAAACCACCATTATGGCAAGGTCGGTATGGTGAGCTTGTGGGGGTCTTATCCCGCGATCAGCATTTTCACCGCTGACTGATTTCGCATTCATCTGCAAAACCTTGCGAACTGGCACCTGACAATGCTACTTTATGCTTTTGATGAGTTCGCTGATGGAGCCGCGCAAGTCCCGGCACTAGTCTCGCGAGAGTTCGAAGCCAATCAAATTGTGTCATTTCACCGACTGGATGCAGGCGACATAGGACCCACGCCGTGGGGGGTCAAGAGGCTTAACCGCGGAAACAGGACGGACTAACAACTTGGCTTAACAGAAGGGGCGACTGTCTTCACAGCCCCTTGTACTATCTTTTCTCGCAGTAAAGCTCAACTAGCTTAATCCGTATCCCCTGACTTTTGGCTTTGGGGAAACTATGTTGCCGACCTCAAAACTCTAATAAGGTCATTAGAACTGGGGTAGTGGACAAATATAGTAGGTTGTGAGTGATGGTCGTAGGTCGATTACGGAGAGTTAACAACATGGTCAAGTTCGCGGACTGAACAACTAGAATAAGTCCTTGGGGGTGACGAGTGAACATAAGCTGAAATCGGCGTAGGCTATGAAATGGAAAGCAAATCTATCAGAGTTTTCTGACAATGCAGCACTCGATTCGCTAGCCATAAAGCCACTGCGTTGGCTTTTGATAGCACCCCTAATCGATGAATCTACTGTTTTTTCTTGGTCCTGTGTGGCGGAATATTAAATCACCCAGACCACACAAAAACGTTTTGCCCCGTCTGATGAGATAGTATGGAGATTAGGGATAGTCGAGTGCTGCGGAGGATGGACCAGAGTACTCTTTAGTTGTTTTACTCCAAGTGGATCAGAATAAGGCGTCCTTCGGGACCCCGTGAGTAAAAGGAGTTTAAATATTTTGTTTCAAAAGGTCTGAAATGTGCTCGTCGGAATGAGGAGCTGGTCAGCGGAGCATTGGTTTATTGATTATTTGTAACGTGTGCTGAGTCAGTGGCATATGTTCAAGAATGACGGAAGATTAGACAGCAGTAGGTAACTGTGCGTGAAATTTGGAATTTATTGCTTTTTAAACGAACATACTGGGTTTATGCGTTTTTAATTTATTCGAAAATATTTTAATGTTAATGTATTCAAATGAGATTACAAACCAATTATGTATTCTCCCTAATTCTGCAAAACCTTCAATAAATCATTGTGTTTAGACAGGAAAAGTAATCGATCGACTTCCAACTATCCACGTCATTATTGAAGGCCACTGTCAAATTTTATTAGAATGATCGAAAATATTGGATTTCAATATTTCAAGATTCAATTAATAGGCCCGATGCACAAGAAATTTCAATGATTGATTTAATGATAGTTCTTATGAATTTGTCGACGTGTTGCCTCCCATTAAGATACTGCACAATGACATTATCTTGACTATTACGTGTTTATGTTGCATCTAGCTATCTGGACAGCGAAGCGCATAACTGTTAAAGCTCTAAACTAATGTCCTGATTCCTTTCACACAATTTGTACTAGAGAAGTCCGTTTTATATCCTATGAGACACAAAAACTCCTCTTGCGCGAATGAACAGCAGGTTTGAATTCAGGTGTTGCTACCTTGCTGAGGCTTAGAGGTTCTTTGCATTCTTTAATCTTCAAGACAGGCCCATGTTACATTAACTTCAATATAGTACAAATATAGACACAAAAGAGGATGCCAGACCATCAATGAAGCAGATAAATTCACCCGCTGAATTTGGTTTTAGTATTCAAAGCATATGGAACAGAAGAATTTAAACGTTTGTCATTTTACCGTCAATAACAGATATGTAGCTATTGTCGAGTCGACACTTTCCAATTGGTTGTCGCGGGGTGGCTCACATAATTGCATTTAGGCGGTCCTTATCGCAACCTGACTTCCATCCACAAGGCGGAGCATCTGACGAACCGCGAACTCCTATTTCGAATCGGGATTATCATTTCTGAGTTATTTGTATTCAAAAATATTTTATTTTTATAAACAGCACAGGTGTTTCTGGGGTCCAACACCGTTTTTCTCATCTGTTTAACTTTAATAAAGGATGCTGTTGGAAGTGTCTCATTCCCCAAGTGGACATCTTTTATTTAAGCTGTAAATAATCGTAATTCAAAGTAAAAATCTTTAACCGTTCCTGGAATTGTTCAGCTTGTAGATGAAAAAATGTGGAACATGATAAGATAAATAATAATTAACTACTAAAAACCACCCAAAATTATAAGATAACAAAATAATGTAAATAAAAAAGACAATGACATCCTATTTTCCAATTGCATTACATGGAAAGGTTTTTGTTTGATATGCACCTTCATGTCCTTGTAGCTGCTAAAATACTCCTATATTTTTATTTGCTGCCATCAAATGTGTAAAATTTGGGACTCCGGAATGGATTCATGAATAATAACCCATATTTTAATTAGGTTTAAATAGAATTCAGTGTATCATGCCGTAAATATCTCTGGTAAGCAGGGTTACATTTCGGACTTTTTATAAATTTTTTGAACTACCTTTGCTCTGCTTTCCAAGACAAATCAGAAATCCTGGTCGTGTTTTGTTGTTTCCTATCAGCAAAACCTGTCTGTTTCTGGAAAACTCTTATTATAGAACATCTAGCATAATGGAAATAAATGTGCTTGGAAATATAGAAAATGCGATTTGTTAGAGATACGCTATTTAGAAAGTCTTCTTTTAAAACAACGTTGTCTGCCTACTGTACAAACTCCACGCTAGTCACTTTAAAGTATCTTGCAGTCAATCAAATGTGAAGATAGGACGACCCTATTGTTTCATACCTGGTTCAATACTTGTAAGGATCTTTATGATTTATGAACTATTTAATTGGAGGCACTTTTAAGAAATTCTCCCTGTTATTACTCCTAAAAGGTGCTATGACTTCTGACTTGTCAGATCCCACTCATTAGAGCATCTAACACAGTGATCAGATAATACAGTAAGTGAACTCACTTAAGCTTAATGTTTGGATTATTTGCGTTCACAGCTACTGATTAATTTTCGCATGGGAACATAATTTAACGCCTCGTTTAACCTCTGCTACGAAGATTGATAACATCTGTTCGTCATGCTCTGTCATGCGTGACACCTCTGTGGCCAGGAAATAATTACTACGAAACGTAATATGCTTATGTAGCGTTTGAGTAGGCGTGGCTAACTATAGATGATACAGTTGTCTTCTCGTGCGTCGAAACCATGGAGGTTTTATACCTGTACTTCAAAATCGTAAAACCCCGCAATTTGAGGAAAGTGAGGTTTTTGACTAGCAACGGCATTAAAAGCTGCCGAATATAATACCTTTTTATTCTATGGATATGTCTAGCATGGGGCCGACCCACAGGTTCGCCGCGTAAAGATTTGTTCTATGTTTGCATTGAGCGTTGTGATTAAAACCGTTTTGGGCAGTAGACCATCTCCAATCTTAATGACTTACGTGCTGTGACTAAAATAGCGCCCGTTTTCTGAACATTGAACTGAAAAAGGGCATAATTTATAGGGATGCACCTTTAAATGAATACCAAGCAGACTTACGTTTGGTTGCTTCTTGTGTACGTTATGTTTCAAAGGTTTATTCAGAACAAGAGACCACACAAAATACCCCTAATTTTAAGATATTTACTTTTGAAGAAATATTCTGGTCGTTTTTCTATGGTTGCATTTACAGTGACATAAGATCAATTTAATATGGAACTATAATCTTCAAAGTACCGCAAAAACCTGGTACACATAAATTAAGCTAGTTGATGGAGCACCAACGCTTAGAATGGGGCTCTTCTAACTATCTGCTCATTTTTCAACCTGGCGGTATATTGCATCTGATGGAGTGCAAAAGCCAAACCACCCACGGAATGTTTCAACTCTGTCAAACCTTAGGAGAATTCTGTGTCAGCTGTCGAGATTTCATGTCTGGTGCATGCTTGCTGAGCAGTTAGCGCAACCTATTATGAAACCATCAATCCTATGAAAAAGTTTATTTGTTAGTTTTGGCGTTTTGTTCCTAACTCTTGTTCTACATGTAATACTCGTAGAGAGGCAACTGTCAGTGAGGGTACAACATATTCTCTAACCTGATAAGTGAGGGCCTATCAAATATAAGGTCATGTCTTAAACACTGAACTCAGAATCTTGTCACATGTGAATATAAGTCTGTCTACTATATCAATTATCATATATGGTGCACTTTAATCCAAGTCCTAGTGTTAATTATAGTTCAAACGTCTAGCATGCAATGCAAAAATACTTAAAGTGAATGTTGATGGACCCACTGATAAGGAAAACCTTGCCAACTTGCCTTAAATGAATCAACTGAAAGCTTCAGTGAAAAACCCGTTTGGACATTTAGCCAGCACACTATTTGGGAGTAAGGAATAAATTGGTGACTTGCTTTTTATAAAATTATTCGTTCATAAAAGAGGGTTTCGCTGTTATTTCCCAGAGGTTGATCTTCATTAGTCGAGATTTCAATGATATTTATGGATTGATCATAAATTCTCAAGCTTCGTGTATTTTAACCCAGAAATCCTGCGATAAGAAATTACTGCAAGTTATACTTTTATTCATTTTCCTGTAGTTTGAATTGGTAGAGACATTTGGGGACAAGTTAGTTTTTATTGTGTTAAGTATTAGCGGTATTACCCCAGTTTGCCTGCAAACAAATAGAATCGTACGTTAACGCAGATAACTTAGCACCTGGGTTATACAAATTACTTTGTTTATAATGAAATTCTATCGAAAATTTAAAAGCTCATTTATGGGGTCACTAATTTACGGCTTTGGCGGAATCTGTGCTGCAGCAATTTGAACTTACATCTTTGCCCACAGTTAACCCAAGATTTTAGTTGAACTACGTAGATGATAAATTTCTTTTCCTCAAAAGTTGCCCATTGTAATTACTCCACTTCACCATCAACTCAATTATTCTGCAAATACAATTAATCTTCATTTAAGAAGTTGATGAAATACTCGTTCCTAAAAGTCCTCGTAAGTATAGGGACTACTGGGAAGCTATAAACTTTAGCAAATTAAAAAGCCATCTAATCTCAGGTCATCTTACCTTTTATGAGTATCCATCTTTTTTTGTAAACCCAGCTTTATCGCTAGCTTGCTTATTTGAGCATAAAACATACTACTCCAATTAGGAACTCTATCAAACCAAGATAGAAACATAATTTAAACCTTATTCCAACAATGCACATCCTGTTGACTTATCTCGGAAAAACTCGCGATGACAACAGTTTAAGGAAAAAGGTGTTTCCAAAGATGCGAATACCCAGGTGTTAAAAGTGACAGACAAGCACACCCGAACTTATGAAAAAGGATGCATCTGTGCTATATATTTCTGAACATTTCTTAAGAAACTATGATTTTGATAAATTCTGATCCGGCCAGGGCACTTATATGGGAACCGGACTAAAGCTTAAATATATGATCAATAATGTTCGTCTCGTCAATCACAGTGTGGACATGTGGACAGCGCGTGATTTATAAGGTGCCACCTTTCAACCCCATGTCACACCTCATTAACACAGTTTTTACATTGAGGGACTGATCTCTGGTGAAGTAAACTAGAATTCTGAAATGCATTTACGATTGCAAAGTATTACTCAATTTGCGTTGTTGTATAAAATACCATAGATGCTAATGGGAGAATATCGCAGACAGCGTGAAAAGCCGGCGATTGAATTAACTGCTCTTCTGCCACCTGCAAGAAACAACATGTGGTAGGAAATGATGACCTATGTAGCATGTGTTTTTTACATTGAGTTTTACTATCCTTATAATATTTTCATATATTTTATAGTAAGCTTGAGGAATTGATTTGTTCCTGTAGACCTTTTGTAGAAAATTACATTTCATTCACACGTTTTGGACAAAGGAAGGGTAAATAAAAGTTATGAAAACGTTTTAAATTTTCGAATATTTCTGAGCCAACTCTCCATAGCGTTTACGTTTAGGTTTTACAGTCTAGGAGCTGTATGCATTCTGGATAGGGAAAAGTATTCCATGTACTTTTCATAAACGTTTGCAGTGGATTTTTACTGTGTTTTATACTTCATGAGGGACATTTCTCAGCAGATAGATGTAAAGCTAGTCCAATAAACCTTGCATGGTTATAAATAGCATAATTAGAAATATTATAAAACTGAAAATAAAATAAGAAGAACAATAAATGTCTGTCATACGAAGACAAGAAAATATATATTTTCATGCTTCCTTTACCACCATCTATGAATTTATAACAGCCATGCGAATCAATTGACAAAATGCATATTAATCTTGAATTGATTTTCGACCATGTTCCATTTTTGCACGTAGCAAAACATCAGTGCATTCAAAAGCAGGCTTCCTACCCTGTCTGCAATATTCTCCCATAAGGATGAATGGTATTTAATACTACAACCAAAATTAAATAATCCTTCGTAATCATAATCATATTTCAGAATTCTGGTTAACTTTGCCAGAGATTGGTCACTCACTGTAAACATATGTTAACAGTTGGACTTGGAGTGCTTAGATTGGTCATTTCTGAGAGATTTGACGACGGCTGGGACACTAATACGATAAGACTGAACTACACTTACCCAAGGGTAGGCCAAACTGAAGCCTGTGATTGGACGCTCAAATTTACTGCTTCCTAGTCAGGTTTTTTAATCTCCTTCGTCGCTATTGGACTTATAGCTAACAACTTGTTCCATGCATTGACGTGTCTCAAGCCGGGGTGTTCAGCGTGGTAGTGAATCAAAATGACACAGGAAAATTTCACCTCAAGTGGTAGACTTCCTGTCCCCGATTCCGCATCACTGTATGCACTCCCGGGGCGTTTAAGTGTCCAACGACAGAAAAAAAACCATGTGCTAGATAACTTTTCAGCATTTTGAGAGCTGTGTACAGTTTTTCGGGGACTCCTATTCAGAGAAGATTTTGGTGGCTATGCACAGCCGAAAATGAATTAAAAGGACTTTAACATGCTGCTTTTCTCTCAGCCTACAAAGGCTTGTAGTTTCAAACGATAAATAAGGAACAGAATCCGGAAAAGGTTTAAGGAGGATGCTTGGAACATACAATAGGTAGCGTATTGACTGGAAAACGGTGCTTAGAAACTTAATTACAGTTTCAGGAAACCTCGAACGTTGTTTATTTACTTCCATTAATAAATCTGCCTATAAAGTCTATTTTTGGCATGCTGATCGGTTTTGGTGTTGCCTTGCTAGTTTAGAAAAATAAAACTCATTATATTGTTTCATACTTGGCACTCTCACTATGCCGATACATTTTGCAGACCTCACCTAGACATTAAATACCCATTTTTCTACTAAGAAACCTTATCTTTGGAAAACAATGTGGGAATTTAGATACGCAAGCACAGAAGCTGGTTAGGATGGAGTGCAGGTGACCTGAAGCTGCAATAACACCAAATTGATAATTTGTTGTTATTAAACACTCGTGATATTGAGCAAAAGCAAATTTTCAATTATCAATTGCGTTAAAACCCAAAATCAAACGATTAATAGAAACCATGAGTCTTTGATAGAATATATTGTATGCCCCATATTTTATCTTAGCATATTTTACCACATTTTGAAACCCTAAGAGAATTCTCTGGATTTGAAAGCACTAACGCATGGGTTAGGCTTGATTATAGCCCAAGCCCAAGTGGCATAGAATTAGTAGCCTCAGCGGGAGCTAAAAGTTTAAACGGCCAACGCATCATGGCATAACAAGCTGACCTACAAAGCAGGATTTTCTTAACAATAAATGTGAACTTCACCTGGCTCACGTAATTGCTTTGTGTTACTGGCAGAGATAGTCAACTCATTTGAACGATTAAAGAAAGCGTAGGAGTAGTCTTCAAAAGGAAAGTTATACAGCAATTTATATGTGGGCACTTCATGTTGAATTTAAAATCGTACAGCGAAGCCTGTAGCTACGTAAATATGATAAAACGTGCTCAAAATAAACTACTTTTCCTTCGTTTTCCACTGAAAAATTTGATTTACCAATCCGCATATTGCAGACAATGCCATTTGTCTTATAACTATTTTATTGTTCTCAATTTTGTATTTACTTTGTTGTTCAAAAGGACGGTTTAAGAACGTCAAAACTTCGATACAATCGTGTATCACTAAACTCTGGACGCTCTGTATTTATAGTTTCCTGGACATCATTCTTATGTGTGAACAATGTAACATTGCTTCAAATACGTCACATATATAAAACAATTCCTTTGATTTCTTACAGAAGAACACATTTCATTTTGATAGTAACAATCTCGGAATCATCAGACAAATTTCATCTTTTTAAAAATGGGTAAGCGAACAAATACAAACAAAAGATGCCAAACGATACATAATGGTTGAAACCTTCATATGTCACCATCATTGGGAATCGTCAGTGAATATGTTGCAACAGTTAGGCCTGATTTGACTCCTTTAAATCTCTGAATGTGTTGTATTTCAAATGAAATGACGAAAAAAATTAGTATATATTGAGCACTATAGGCCAACAGCTTTAAGTAGAAGTACATTCGCATGCAAGTCAAGAGCAGTTAGAGATGGCGACCAGGTTATGAAGGAATTTTTTGGGAATTTGCATGGATATGTTGTATAAGGTACAGTCTGCAGCCGATAGCGTGAAATGTGTTATAGTTTATGCATCATCGTTAACGTTGGATTTTAATATAGACAATCAACTGTAACATACATTCAGTAACCTGCTTCGTGCGATTTTTACAAATATTTTTAAAAAGCATTTTTAGGAAGGACTTATATGACATGAATTTCAGGAGACAAAAACTCGTTATGCCGGGACAGAATTAGAAGCGAATCCTTCTATCACTCTTACACTGTCTGCAATTACCATTTAACAGGGACTGGAAAGGCTCGCCGAAGGGTCTGTAACGGGACGTGGGATGTTGCCTTCTCGATAAACTGCAGTGTCAGCCTCAACGTTTATTCCAGAGGTTCGTGGCCCACTGCACCTTGAGAACATGAATAAACTATGAGGATCAAGTAACTGACTTGTGGGTATTCTTTCGCATTTTGAGTCTTTTCTAGGTATGAGCAAGCCAGAGCTAGTACTTACTGTCCATGTCTGCTTTCTTTGCGACCGGAGGCTGTCACTTTTAAGCCAATTATATTTTATATGTAAAAAGCGATTTTTTCTGCTTTTAGCATTACTATAAAAATATATGTATGATAATAACATATTTAGAAATGTTTTTCATTGCCAAAGTAATAGGAATGAATTTTTTTATGACTGCCAACATATTTACTTTAAAATGACGGACAAAACGTCTTATTTTTAACCTATCGTAGTTGGTAATATAAAAACTTAAGCGTATTTGGCACCATCTGTGTCACTCGATAAACTCAATAAGCCCGATGAGATTACTCGTTCATAAAGCTAGATCACACTTTAGCCAATACTATATTAGCAAATATAATAAGGTGACTGTTTGATGGCATTGAACATTTCTTACCATCGAACTTTCATGCCCATAACCCATTTCCAACTATCTCAGAGATCAGTTCAAGTAAGTCTTATTCATCGGCCAAAATGCAAACCGAAACGATGCGTTAGCATGTGATTGGATATGATTTGTCATTTCAATTGATCACAGCCAATTTTCCTTCTTCAAAAGAACACTCTCGATCCTCCCTTATTGACAGATAATTCTTTAACCTAAAATGTATTATCTTGAAACATTAATTTATATGCAGTAAAGCTGTTTTATTTCTCAGTGTGCTATTACTATTTCATTACCGACAGCTGTTTTTACTCAAAAAACACTACACTATGCGCACTATTGTTTACGCTTACTACCAAAACAAGGCGGTTTAAGGGAACAGACATATTTCAGGAAGCTCTTTAGAAGAAGAGGCGATCATTGGAACCTGGTGTTTATTGGTCTGACGTTTCGGATTCTCTCTTGAACTCATCATCTGACACAGTTGCAGATAGGGTTCAAGCTACGCAATGAATCGGTTTGTAGAAACTACCTTCGATGGCATTGAACAGGATCACCTACTAACATTCAAGAAAGTCTCAGCGTCGTCGTCCCGAACATTCAATGTACGATGAGGCGGAAGGAAACAATCAGCTGGCCTTTCTGGAAGGTGTCTTTTGCAGCAAATATTTTAGTGCTCTAAAATGTTAAGCGTTCATGAAAGCATCACATAAGATGCAAATAATCAACCTCACAAGCTACTACCTGATCAGTTACAAACACCGTTGCGTAGGGGTGCTATACCGGCGCGTCGAGAATCACTGCAGTGAAATGGAAGTAAAGGTTACTGAGGTACGATATCTTTGATGGGTAATGAGAGCGAACGGCAACCCACGCAAGTTTATCAACCCATGCATATGCAAACAACAAAAGAGCACAAATCCATTTGGCCTTAAATTCTGACGAGCTCTACCGTACCTGAAGGAAGTCTCAGAAGCCGTCCGGCACCTTCCCTCTCCACTTGGAACTGGGTTTGCCACAGGCCAGAAGCAACCATCATGTGCGGAATCCATGAGCCGAAATACCCCTTGCCATGGCCAGAAATATCTAGCGCCGTTTAACGGATCTGATGCAGTTTTGGACAAAACAAATTCATCAAAGAAACAGTGAGATAACTATGGACGCGGATGGTTGAGCACGTAGCTGTGGTGAGGAGGAAAGACGCTAGCTCTCAGTTTACAGCCCATTCAATGGGAACAGGCCATATTTTCATGTTTAATGATAGCCGCGAGAGCCTTGAGCTGCTCGAATCCCGGTTCTCGAGTCCAAAGTCTATTTAAAAGTGCAAGCGTTCCCATATTCCCAGCTGAGTCATCGTATGAGCAGGTAAATGGACCACTTGTGGGGAAGTGGGTGACCAACACCCTAAATGTCAGTGAGCAAATTACCGGGTGATTATCACGCCCACATCCAACAAGGATGATGAAATCATGCCAATTAACGACTCGGACGCGGATGGCCAATCGCGTCAAGTATGACCCCATATTGTTAATTTCAAGTGCTGATAATTTTAGTAGTATAAAGCGCTCACCTTTTGCATCGATTGCCCTTTCTAAAAACTGTCTAAGAGGATGAGTTCGAGAGCGAATCCGAAACTTTAGACCAATAAACAGTAATCGCCCCTCCTAATTCCAGACGAGGGTTAAAGTGGGTGTTGAAAGCAGGATTTTAAGATTTTCCGGTGATCTGAGCAGCTTGACGGTGCCTAATACGGGCATTATAAATAAATCTTTTTAAGTGAGTTTGTAATATTGACTACCGTTCAGTATAATTCTAAATTTTTTTTTATAACACGCCAGGTTGCATGCTTTTGAGGTCACGTTTCTGCAGACCTTTACAAAGACAGCAAGAAAAAAATTGACCAACGGTAATCAATATCTGTATCGGTATATTTGAGGGGATATGGGTTGAGTTACTATTGAATTCTCTACTTGAACGTGCGAGTTGTGGCTCAAATTTTCTTGTTAGTTCTAATTTTGTTCTAAATTCAAATATATTTTGTATAAAGCGTAAAAAAAGTATTTTTTAATGTGCTCATCTGAAAGTAGATCGCGTTCTTTTCAAAGATTGAACGTACAGGAAAGGCCTTTATAGGACTTGAGAAACTATTAAGTAAGCAATTTGTAAAGGCATACAATTTCCATTCAACTGTCATGGTGTCTATGTTTCAATATTTTCTTTATAAATTATACAGAACTGTCCACGTCAATTACAGAATTTTGGAATGCTATATGATATCTTCTCAATGATAAAAATATTGTGATTTTCTTTAAAATGAATGCTTTGAATTAGAAAAAGAGACGCTAAATCGAAAGGAAACTTTGGATAGGACATAAAATTATTCAGGAAAAATAAAATATTTACAATATTGATTCTTCATTTTTTTGTAAATAAAATTTGAATAAACTTCTTTCACTGCAACAAACGAATATATTTGCTGTTCTTTTGCTAGTCCAGTGAAAATATTAAGAGAACATCTCATGCTATTTAAATACATAATTATTATTTTAAATTGAAATCCAAGCAGTCACAAATCAGCAGGTTACATTAAATGAAGCAAATTATATAAATTTCCTCTGCATGTGAAATTGCAGGTTTACGCCATACGGTATTTAAAATTAATGCGTTATGTGGTTACCTCAGAGTACGAAAGGTTCAAAAAATACGGACGTCCCAATAACTCGTGAAAGCAAAATTCAATCCTCCAGAAAATGTTTGTATACGAGTAGAGAGGAATTTTCGCATTCCAGGTTTGTGCGTACAAGTAAAGAAGTCAAATGTTTTACACACCAGAATCCTGGTTTAATTCTCCAGAGCATTCAAATACTCACTGGAGTCCATTTTCAGAGAATAAAGCGGCAAATAACGGCAAAACGTATAGTGGGTTTGGGCCAAGCAAGCACCAGTGATGCGAACGGTGAGTCTGCGTCTGCGCCGGCCATCACGTGAGCCGATGGCCTTGACCAAGAGCGGTGAACTAAAATGCGCGCGTTGAAGCGGGCTGCCACAGTGTCCCACAAGGCTAAAGGGAAGGCGGCTTGTTCCGACGCTGAAGGCATTATTCATGTCTACACGGTAGGAAATAAACATTACTTGCACAGTGGGTGATAAATGCAAGGGGCGCATGTGAACAGTCAGTGGGTTGAGGGCTGGAGCTTGATGATGATTAAGTTGCAGTTGACGGATGTTGAATGAGACAAAGATAACGTATGGGGACAGTAGAGTAACAAGAATTACGAAAAAACAACTTTTTGCAGGGCGTTATATGAATGTAGCAGATAGTAGAGAAGCAGGGGATATGAAAACCACCGAGTTAGTTCGTTTGAGTGTCTGGGACAGCCGATTTAAAGGTGGTACACACTCTCGAACGCTTCGAGATTTCCACTTAGGATGCAAAACATCTTCGTCCGTGGCGAGGCATCCCTGAATAGGCCATTGTTGGGAGAGTTTTAAAGGCATCGATTACATCAAAGATAGATATAAAATAGAGCGTCAGGTCCTTCTAGATAGAAAACGTGGAGACTGATGGCGTGGGTGGAAACGGAGAGAAAGCCCGCATAAATTGCCAGACGCGGTACAGGATTTTGGTTATAAAATTCAAACGCACCACGAGTCTTGGGTGAGATAAGCTCACCAGGAAGCTGGACGGTGTCGCCAAACACGAGTTCAGTTGTGAAACAATTATGGTCCGGTGTACGGTAGGTGATATCATTCTGGATGAATTTTACCTGCAAGGTGCTGCTGTAGAAACTCACTGACTGCAACATTGGAGACATCAGTCATGAGGACGATGGGGACATGGGGAGCAGAGCAGTCTTTACCTTATCAGAACCAACGATGTCGTCTGCAGTGAAAGCGGACGAACTTTTGGGACGAAAGAGAAGACTCCTTTGAGGCAAATCACTGCAGCTGACGTTTGAAAGAAGTTTGCGATTCCCGGGTGGCCGCACCGTTTTCATCGAGCAGGTGGTAAAGAAACGCGCGAGACTACACACCGAAGACACACTCGAATGGGTTACGGACAACTCCAACGTATTGAAGGCACTCAAAAACCGTTGCGATTTGCTCTAATGTTCTTCAGCAATGGAGCTGGTCACTATGATGTCGTCAACATATGCGTAGACAGGGTAAGCCCATAACTTACTAGGTCTACAAACGTTTGGAAGGTCTGAGAGGCATTGCGGAGACCAAGAGGCATACGCAGGAAATCGAATGGGACAAAGTGGGCGGTGATGGTCATTTTGAAACGTCTTCTTGGGCTATGTGAATCTGTTAAAAATCACAGATCAAGCCAACTTTCGAAAAAAGCAAACTTTCCGTATAGAGCACCGGCAAAATTCTATAGATGCGGGACGGGGTAGCGGTCTTGGATGGTGACATTGTTCAAGGCCCTGGAGTCACCGCATGGGCGCAAGTCACCAGTGATGGCCTTGGTAACCATGGGGAGTAGCGGGGCCCATGGGTTTTTAGATTGGCGCAGCTGAAGCATGGGCTCGAACTTAGCCTTGGTGGCAACTAGAAGTGCAGGCACGAGTCGACGGGACCGACAAATCAGGATGACCAGTATTTCGGATTTGAAGAACAACATATGGCGGCGAGGTGGTTGCGCTAAAGTTTGGGTGGTTGAAGCCAGGGTATTTGGTGAGAGGTTTTCGAAATGGACAACCTCGGTCAGCATCCAGGACGGCCAGTTTGCGGGACACGTCAGCCGATAAAAGAAACCACGGACAGTAAATTCGGTGGTCTGGCCATATACGCGTGAGTGACGACAGTCGATCATAAGATCGAAGGCGTCACAAAGTCTGCACCAAGGATGACGCATTGATGTGCGGACTGATACGTTGTACCCTTTTACTCTGCTGGCTGACGAAAGATCAGGAAACGATGCAGCGATGGGCTTTGACACTGAAGGTGGTGTGATACCAGCAGGTGGTGGCTGAGGGGGGGGGGCGAGATAGAGCACGGCAAGCTTGGCAGATGATCTCGAATGAAAAAGGATGATTGTTGTTGAATTGAAACTACCTATTCGGCAAGCTGTACAAGTTCAGCCTTCAGATATGAGAGGTGAGATGCAGAAAACACTTGCTACGTAGTGACGTCGTTACGTTGTAGTTTGGCAATGCCGGGCATCTTAATCAGACATTCGGCTATTTGAGTAAGATTTGTGGCACTATGAAAACTATACGATATATTTATGCTCTCCATTGTCAACACATAACTGTTGCTTTCATTACTTGTCACTTATATCGAAGGTTATGAGGTCGACAACAAAAAGGTTTCCCAAAAAAGAGGTCAGGTAAGACTGACGAGGTAGGACGAGCTTTTACTGAGACAAAGAGCTTACAATGGGCTATGCAAACAGGTTTTCCTTGTTTGAATTTTTTCGTGTGCGTTTTCGATACTGCGTCCTTAAATTGGCATTTTCGTTTGCATACAAAATGTTAGGCACTAAAATATATGCAACTCACCTACGTTTGTTCTCCTTCTGTTTTTTGATGAATAATTTGCATAGAAGTACCGAAGTTTTCCTAGTTTCCCCACATTAGAAACTAGCACAATAGTTGACATTTTGCACCTGCCAACATAGATTCCCTCGTGAATATCTTAACGTCATTTAATTGACACAGCCCATTTATAAGTTCCATTGTTTTCCTCGTATTCGTTACGTTTGTTTCTGTCCCCACACCAGTAAGTTAGATCGAAAAATCATTTTCGAGCTTAACTGCAGCCTTAAATTTTAGGCGTTTTGCTGTATTCAGTTTATTTTATTGTTACGTAAAACGTTCTGGTTGTTCTTATATCTTTTGGCATAGTCCAGCTGAGATATTTAACATTGAGCTGGCAAAAATTTGGTTTAATACATTCTCCGTAGTTACTTTGTATTCACCCTTACTGCACAGTCGAACGAGCAAAGACGCCTTCGCTCTCTGGGGTACATTTTGATACTCAAATTGTCCAGACTCTGTAAAGGCTCAAGTGTAACCCAGGAAGGAATATGGAATGAGATAATACATTAATGAAATGAAATTAGCTGACGCGGAAATATGACCTGCGACTTAAGTGTTATCTTTCATCAATAAGATTATCACCGTATGCATGGACTGCGGAGGTTCTGCAGCGAACTCAAAGATTTACTCATTTGCATCGTTGTTAAAACCTTAATACATTTTATTCACAACTTCTTCCAGTTACTGTAGTCAGAATCGCAGTCAAACAAAGCCAACGTCAATGATTACACATTTGTTTGTCAGGATTTTTAAGTTGTGATTACAATTCACGGTTAATGCATCTAAAATTCACAAATCCATTTATCATCCTCAATAACTTCAGTCAGATTTGGTATTAATTGGTTGATCCAATTATCGCTTTTATTCGGTCTCCAGCTTAATGCTTGATTCCAGAAAGATTGGGTGCGCGCTTTACAGGGTATTTCAACAGTATTCTTTCGTATCTTGAAATATTTAACTTCGATTTTATTCCACATTTGATCGATAGTAGTACTGATACATCCCTACTTGAATATGGTCCTATTTCTTAAAATACCTTTTCTACATAATCGGTAAATCTTCGTCAGCTGTTCCATACAAATTTTGGTTGTTTAATCTGTCCTTGTTAAATTAACCCTTTAGCAGCTTTTATTAATTATAATTATCGCTCTACTCAAGCGATGTATTTAAAGAAATTGACTTTGAATGCTGATGGTTGAGAAGTAAATACTTTTAATCCCATGTGGTTATGCGTCCCCATGTCAATGAGCTGGAAAGAATGAATTATGACTAGGTGAATGTCAATCAAGTCTTAGAATGCATCAGACAGTGAGCATGCAGATTAAAACACAGAGACTGGGATCCTGCTCCATTCCATTATCAGAGATAGTCACAAAATACGGTAATAGGGAACTCAAAGAAGGCAGTATTTGAAGGCTGTGGTTGCCACGCAACCAGATGCCTATCATATTTGACAGTCACGTAGTCCTCGTTGGAGTATTAGTTGATGCGACGGTAGGTTTGTGGTTGCCTGAAAACCACGCCCTGTACATTTTGAGCGACTTGAGATCCCTATTACCGTATTTTTGCGACTATCTCTGAAGAGGGAATCGAGATGGAATCTAAAAATCCAGGCCAATAAAGCTTTAGATCCAGTGGTCATGGCTCTTTCTCAGTAACTAGTTCTTGGAACTCGCTTCCTCGGTTTTATTAGCAAATTATGCAGATAATCGGTGGTTCTTGTATATATTTATTCAAAACTGGCAAATTTCCATAGTCTATTACATATGGTATAAATATACATAGACTGTAGGCTATATGTATGTAAAACGCAATTGTATCACTCATAGTAAGAATATAAGTAACAGAATTTGTCTATACCTTGGCCCTCAATACGAGTTTTTAATAATTAATCGAAAACAGTACAGTTGGATAACCATACTTTGAAATTTCAAAAAAAAATATTATTGTTAATGATTTCTGCACGCACTGTTGAATAAACCCCTATTTGTATCCGAAATAGCTGTTTTGCGCAAGTTTTAATTTCATTTACTTTTGGCAACGTATGTATAGTCGTTTCAGCTTATGTTTGACACGTATGGCAAGTTTAATTTGTGATGATGCATTTTGTTCCCTAGGGCTAATTCCGATTGATGCCTTTATTCATGACGCTTTGGAAGTTCAGCAAACGTTGAACCAATGGTAAAAATTATCGAAACAGAAACGTTTGTCTTTAAGAACTGCCTATATTTAACATCCACGCGTTTAATTGGTTGAGCAAATGCTGTTCACAGAGAACTTCATTATTCATTATACAACTTTCTCCTCGTGCGTCTGAGACGTAATGCAATTTAAACATCCATCGCCATTTTCCACAAATCATATTACACTCTCTTGAAAATGCAAGCAGCAGATGATTTGATGCAACCACGCCTGCCTTGCTGTGAGACAAGAGGTTCTATTTGTATACGAAACCCTTCGTAAGTGCTGCTCAAAGGGTCTTAGCGCTAGATAGATTTCGCCATTGAAATTCCTAAATTTATGCTCCTACATTAAAATATCCTGTGACACAGCAAGCTCAGCCTACGTGGACTTAAGTGTCATTTGATTGCTTTGGCTGCTTTCTGTCTTGGGTGAGATTGTTTATCTGCTCCTCGGCGAGGCATGAACACAGGAATCGTCCGAGGCTTTGCTCTAAATTCCAACGAAATAAGCAAAAAGCTTAAAGCTTTAAAAGTAAAGGGTTTCGATTAATATTTGGGTTTAGATAAATGATATGTTTCAGCCACGCAAATATTTACCTCCTGTGGAAGTAGGCACAAGATCACCTGGGTAACCTGTGGCAACGCTTATATTTCAGTCTCCTGTCCGAAGGACGTTCGAAAATGTCTTGTACGCCTTTGATTTAACTTCTGCGGCCGGTTCTCTTTGAATTGTATCTAATTGACTGGGTACCTTTACTTTTGAGCTATTTGTTAATAAAGGTCTGACTTTTTGCAGTTGCAAAATGGCCTAAAGAGCTGTGATTTTCCCCTGTTTTCTTTCTGATCTAAATGCAGTAAACTATTATCACCATTAAGAATAGGTCAAGTGGCTGCTTTCCACCTGGGGAAGCATAAAAAACACCTAATCTAGTACAGCAGCTCCTGAATCACCACAAAGTCACGTAATTTCTCAATATTTTCGACTAGATCTGTCACAAAATAGTGATTAGTTTGAAGACAATAGAAGATACAAACGATTACCATCAACGATCAGATCATCAGCCACAGTGAAAGGGTAACAACTTAGGTTTTTTATTTGCAAGCGTCAAGTGGACCAAGAAATACAAGATACACAAGATACAATCAGAAACTATGAAATTCAGTGCACTCATGGATTCACTGACTACAACGCCACATGTATGTGGAAAAAGTCCGACTACCAGATTGTTGCATTAGTAACATAGTTCACAGAGTGAAATGACATCCTGTCCTTATTCATTGCATCTCCAGCAGCCACCAAATAGCCTGTTTCCATACAAACAAACATGGATATCAGAAAGTCTATCTAATTACATGATCTAGAGTGCGAGTTATTATTTTCATAAGGTCAAGTGAAAGTGATTAATTTTTGACAAAATTTCGTCCTCTAAGTCAAATCAAAGACAGAATAGCAAAGAAGATTAGGCAATATGTGTGCGTCAGTTTTGAAAAGTTATCGGAAATTTTGAGGAGCGAGTGAAACGCTGACTGCGGTTAAGTTGAAACACGATAATTTGATATTTCATAGTTAATATTTAAGACATGTTATTTCATAGAATATTTCTTGAATGATGTTGCAAGTTCTCGAATTTTGGGTCTTAGATTTTACGTCTGGTGGATCAATTAAAACATCTGGCATGTACGGTGTGTGGCAACTTCATGAAAAATTTTGATCAACAATCTCGAACATGAAGAATGCTGATATCTCTATGAAGAATAGATGTGCTATCATTTGTAACATAAACCTAAGGTTTTGAATTGCGTTTTCAATTGAAAAATGTTATTTGAGTAGCATTGCTATCTGAATTATGGTACAACCTAATTCCAAGGTAATTTTGCAACTGCAAAATTTCAGCTTTTGAAAAACTATTTTTCGGTTGCCTGTAAACACCACGCTGAAAAAACGCCTACTTAAGCATGATGCGTTTTTCTATTGATTTTCAGGAACCATATAAACTACAGAATGCAAGTATAAAAAATATTTTTTTGTACTGATTTGGCGGCAAATTAGGTAATCTTTAAATTTTTATTCAAACAAATAATGTCTTAGAGTATAAAAAATTTCTAAATTCCTGAAATATGTCAAACGTTAGCTTTTTTACCCTGCTACAAGGGTTTGCAAAAAACGACCTGAAAATTTTTCCGTATAAAGGAAAATCTTGCACTTATATATGCTTATAACCATAGGTAATATATTTTCTTTAACATTTTGCGGTCAGTGTGTACCATTTATTATAATTCAATACCTGGAACCGTACGATATTTTTAATACAAATACACTTTTTGTGAAGTATATCATTTGAAACAAACAAAGGGTTAACAACAATTTAGCACATGAAATTACATTTTGTTACAGAGTTTCTTTAAAATTTGTTGAGTTTAATAACGGAAATGGAAATCAATAGAAAAATACCTTCTAATTATTTAGCCATTTTTCTAGAGTATATTTTGCATGCGGCCAAAACGTAGCTTTTTCAAAAGGCACAATCCTGCTTTTACTGAAATATCTTGAAATTATGCTCACAATTATTTGCACTAAAACTTTACTTAAGTACGTTTTTTTAATTGAATAAATGTTTCACAATTTTGGCTAGCATTTCATTAGGACAAAAAGCCATTGCTTTTAATAAGCACCTTTTAGATCACATATCGTACATCCGATATACGCTGACTAAGTTACCATATTTTGAGTTCAAAAATTGTGTTTTTTATTTGTTATGATATAGGCAAATACATTAAACGAAACATGTTTTACGAGAAACTCTTTCCCAATTTAAAACCTTGATTTCTTTCCCGGAAACTCGGATTAGGTTATATGTGAATAAAATGGTATATTCAGCAACAAAGGTAGTCTGAATTTCTGAAATTATTTTGATTGTCAAATGTGTCATTAGAATACATGCAGCAAGCAATACTTCTATCTTTAACACCCCGGTATTCTTAGCATCTCCAGTAGATTGGAAATGAATTAAAATAGCTATCAGGCTAGAAATACCTATATTGTGGAAAACGTGATATCTTCTTTAATTATCAAGTCAAGCTGACAGGGTATCCTTTGATATAGAGTAATTTGTAAATAAACTGACCATTTTAAATTTAAACGTATGGATTAGATCTGCATTCAGCAAATTACGATACTTTGGTTTCAGTTGCAACAAGCAGTCACTTAAAATGTACAAAACTCTGAAAAACGCGTAAAACACCTCGATATTTTTCCTCGAATCACTTTCTAATTAGACCAAGTTTCAGGACGGCAATTCTTTTTCTAGTACAGTGTTACCAAAAGACTGTTTGCTTCGGTGCATTTTCTTTGTTTATGAATTTCATACTTATGTGAGCTTACGAGTGACAAACCTAACGTAATGTGACAGACAAAAGCGTCCGGCAATCTATTTATAAACTTGGGTTTTAAACAAATATCTTATCTTGAGATTTTGGATGTAAGGACATGGAAATTAAGACATTCCTTATAATAAAGGCAATTTTAATATTAATTTGTCCCAGCCAAAACAATTACAACAATTTCAAGCAAAAACAAACTGTTACCGAAGAGTTTAATTTTAATCTTCACCTTCCTTTTCATCGGATTTCATACCTTACTCTATAATAACTCAAAGTGTATCTTAACATCTTAAGTAGACCCTAACACAAACCGCAGATCTTTTTTCAAAACAACTTCCATTATTCATGTCCTTTTTCCCGCGTCCTGATTTTGTTATTATCTTAGAGAAGTTAAAGACGTTTTAGGGCATGCGTATGCAAACACCAGAAAACATACAAATTTAGAACCACTTGAGAACCTTGTGATATTTTAATTTCTGCAATACTCATGACCATGGTGTAGGCTTTTTAGAACGTTAAGCAAAATGTGGTTTTTCCTTATCAATAGAATCTTGTCCAAACTGACAAAAACATTTTGACCTGAGTATTCACTTCCTGACGGCTTTGAAATTCTGCTCTGAAATAGATTTTGGACTTGGGGTCCTTATGCTGACGGAATCGACAAAAACATTTAAGCTTCTATTTTCATTTTCCTTAATATGAAAAATTTCTCTTACGTATTCCTCTGCATTTACTTTTTTCAGTGTGGAAAAGAACGTTTCATCGATTTTCATGATATTTTCTGATTTCAATGCAATTTGTGATTTTTGACATATTGTCTGTGGTAAAATTTCAAAACATGTTCTAAAATATTTAAATATCGCTTAACATTTGTTTGAATTTAACAGTGCACACGGGGTTTGAGCAATGTAAGTGTATTTTTAAAACCTGGGTCGTTTTATTCTTGTCCTTCAGATTCTTAAAACTGCAAGATAAATCTTTTTATTTGTATGTGTTCGTGTGCACAGTCAAAACATTTTCCTGGTCATTTTTGTTGCACAAAACATAATTTCCATACCAAAATTAGACAATTAGACTGTCATGGCCTTTAACATGGACTGGCCGCTTCGGTACAAAATCACAGGTTCTGTCCACAGAGGAATGATGTAGATATTTCTCGCAATAAAAGTCTGATCTCTTTGACCAAACCTATGTTTATGGAGAGGTAACTTAGTGGGTATTTGTGCGATTTTGACAATCTGAAAAAGAGCGTTGTTTGTACTAATAAATTTTGTTTTTTATATTCATTTATCTAAACTTTGATACCGAACCCAGAATGTTTTAATGCTGAAGATGTGACTCCATTTTCGACAATGCAGTTTTGTACAGGAAAGAAAACTTCATATTAACAGACAAGTGTTAATTAATACCAAAAGACACACTAAGAACGATGTGAAGCTCGAGCCCGTTGTATTTGATCTATGCAGTGGCCAGACATTAATCAGGAGACTTGTCGGGGCTGTTATCTAACACTGGTATTTTGAGTGGGTCAGCGTTTAATGGATTTTATAGAACAAATATATAAAAGAATGAATCATTAACCTCAATCCTCATTGCAGCAGCATTTGCCTTTTATGTGCTTATTATAGATGTCTACATCCGGTATTCGTTAAATTTGCCGAACATTTGAATTGTACTATCTTAGGAAACGTCACGACGCAATGTGACAAGCTCATTTCCTATAAAATGACTCAGTTATCTTCATCGATCAGTTCTAGTTAAAAATCCTTTATTTAAAATTCAGCTATGTTCTTTTTTCACAGATTTCCGGATTTATTTTTACAGCACATTGCGCTTCATGTATCACTTATCCGATTTCATGGTCTGAAAATATGCTTCTTTATTTCGCAGGGAGCAGAAAGTGATAATATAAGTCGCGTCACGAGCGTTTGACAGATTTCAATCGACATCAAATCGGTTTGATAGAAGAGACCACTGACTATTTTAATTTTTCAGAATGCGCATTATCTAATGTTCGAAACATAAGGGTAAAACATTAATTACAAAAGACGTTTACGGATTGCTACACCCACATTGTAGGCGTGTTAACTTTTGTGTAGTAATAGTAAGGATGCACAATATTTACCAAACCTTAACCTCTTTCACCAACTCGTTGTTATAACAAGATCTGGAGGACTCGAGGCGAGATCGGACCAAGATGAGTGACGCGGTGTAAGCCTACTAACAGATTTTCCATGTGCGAACTGGTTAAAAGGTTCGCACACCAAAAGGCGCCTGCCATACCCTGGCTAGCACCATGTTTGTGTAGTAAAATTACCGCATGGCCCGTTTTAGGGCATGATAAATATATATAAACCTTGTGTTACGTTCATTTATTTATAGTTTTTGCCAAATGGTTGTAATGCAATCTTTTAAGCTTGACCTCTTTATTTAGCGGTAAAAAAAGAAGTTATATATTTACTTTGTTTTCCTTTGTGCATAAGAATTGACACGTTTTTCCGCCATTAGAACAGTACATAAACGCACATATATAGAGACCAATAATTAAATTAAGTTGACTTCTTTAAGAACAAAATAACTGCATTGTGTAAATTTTTGAATCCTTGCCCCAGATCGTCATTAGAAAAATGGGAATGTACAGAAAACAGTTAATTTTTAACAATGCCTTACGCAAGATTTTATGTTTGGCTTAAATTTGGGCAAAAGAAGTTCAGAGTTTTAAGTTTATCCGGTCAAGAGGGGCCTTTTTCGCTTCCACTTTACCTTGAGAAGTTTGTAATTGGCATTTAAATCGATATGTCTGTGAATGCATGTCTCATATGAGTGCATTGCCTCCAGGAATTCGTGTCCATTCCTTGGTGCACAGGTGCCAATGTTGTAGGTATCCTCCCACGCAAATAGGTGTCCTGTGTTCAGTGTGTGCATGGCTACCTGAGATAAGGGGCTCGTCTCCTCACCGCTAACTGATGTTCATGTGAACGGGTGGATAGAGATTTCCCGGTTTGTCACAATAAACTGCAACAAAACTGGAACACGGTATTTTGTAGAGGACTTCTGTTCTATTGAACTAGCCAACCCCGTCCTTATGTACAAACTGGGGGCGCAAAGTTGTTGTAGGTTTGTGCGCTATTTGCATATGGTGTTTCTTGAGCTGTCTTTCAACGAGTTCAGATACATTCTTCACATGCGGGTTGGTTCGCCAGTTTGTTTCTTTTGCCACCTGTGAGGTCATAGCTCTGAAAATACGTTTTTCTTTGCACTGTTGACGTCACATGCATCGACAGACAAGTCAGGAGGTTATCCATTTTAGGAAAATAATTTAAAAAAGTATTTCATTTCTGTTCGATATTATTCTTCATCGGAATGGTGAGTTTTTGCTTGAGTTAGAAAGCTGTTTATAGAGCTACGTTTGTGAGACATGGGGTGGTTACTTCCAAAATTTAAAATTACCTCGGAGTATGTATCTTTACGATAGAATGAGGCTATGTTGTGTCCCGTCTGTCTTCCTTTGTACGAGGACATCTAAGAAAGGGAGTCATTCATCAACTTCTGTTTCAAAATGAATAGAATTCCTGGGAATGTGGAGCTGAGGTTTTTGTTGAATGGTTCAAGTTAGTCTTTTTAAATACCAAAATAATACGGACGTTTTATAATCTTAATGATTAGCTGTAGTAAATAAGTATTCCATTAACTATTAAGAAAATTTAGCGAATACGTACCGTCTTTTTCGATAATTCAGAATTTGATAGAATAAACTCACTAAAAGAGGCCAATTTTCGCATTCCAGATGTGTACTTAAATAAAGAAAATGACGGTTTTTCGCTCGTCAGAATCATGGCTTTATTCTTCTGAGCTCTCAAACTCTCGCTGGAGTCCATCGGCAGACATAAAAATCGGTGCCGGCATAACCAGCACTTTGCAGTCACTTCCGGAGTAGCGTTACTGGTGTCTGATTGGCCCGTGACCCATTTAGCATTTGCTGTTCTTTTTGACCGCTTTTGTCACTAAATATGGACTTCAATATGAGTTCGAAAGCTAAGACGAATAAAGCCATGATTCTGATGAGCGAACAACCTTATTCTTCTCTACGTAAAATAAATTCATGCACAATTTCCTTTCAATGCGATATTCCTGAAGGCACATTATTTACGTTTATGCTTTAAGGAAATGGTATACCTCGTTGAACTCGAAAGATGGGAAAAAATAAAAGAAGAGACGTTCCTATTTTCGTATACTTATGCAATGTTTTTCGAAAACTTGCCACGAAAACTTGGAGTTGCCGGTGCTTTTGCCACTTTACTCCACACCTTTCCTGTAGGTGTCATGTAAAGTCAAATTGCAAGAGAGAAAATAATTGCTGCCTCTGTTTGAAAGTGAAGCAAAAACAAAATATGGGTATAATTCTAATGTTGATAAGCCAAGGCAGAATAAAAAATAGGAAGGCATGAAAAAAGAAAAGTCCTAAGAACAGTAGAAGACAGAGAAAAAGAGGTCAATAACCATCCAAAATTTCCGCTTTTGACAAAAAATATATGATGAATTTATTCTGAATCAACCAAGAGGTGACGGTGTAGCTGGATCAGCCAGATATCAGCGTAGCTACTTAAAAATGGCAATTAATTGTACAAGAGTTGCTGTGATCGTAAGCATTAGGACTATATCGGTCGATTGCTACAATAACAAACCATTTGGGCTAAAAAGGGATGTCAGCACAACAGTTTTACGGTTCTTTCTGAGAACGTCCACCGTGTGCCCCAGAGGTAAATGATTGTAGGGTTGAGGACTTTCGGTGTGAATTAGTTTACAGGTATGGAATACTTAAGCAATTTGTCCTCCTGTCCCAAATGGGCCCAGAGCGATTCACGGAAATCGTGGACTGGATTAAACGAAGATGGCTGGAAATTAGGATTGCCACTACACCCCTTCTTATGCACAAAAACCTCACACAACAAGAAGGTAACAAATCAGATCCCAACGGAATGGGAAACCATAAAGGCTACATTTAGCGAGTAAAACTTGCCCTCCGACCCCTAGTCCAGTAGGCAGTTACTTTAAGCCAACACACAGTGAGCTGATAGCCAAAACTCAGTTTGAATTGTCAGTTGGTAACCTTCCAAGCCACGGTTTTTGTCATACTGCGATTGTCTACATAGCGTCGAACGGTTTAAAAGGATGACAATGCGCCGAGACTTCACCTTCTCTCTTGATTCTCTTACCTCCGCGTAAATCAATCGTCGCAAACTATCAGCCCACTGACATTGAGATAAGAAGAGGTGGCTAACAGACTTAAATCGGACTATTTTCGTTCGCCTTGCACATGGCCTGACCCCCGATTACAACAAAACAAAATTAAGCGCGTGGGGGAAGGCCAAACACCATAGCTGGTATAAGAGGAACGACATCAGTCGTTTTAACTTTTTTCGTCTTCTTTCATTCCGTTGTAGTATCTTGCGTCAGTGGCAACGTTGAATAACTAGATAGCGAATGTTTTACCATGGGTGTCTTAATTAGTGTTGATTTTACAACAATATCTTGTCGAGCATGTCCGCATTCAAAATTAAGGGTTGAGTGAAGTAGGATTAAATCAGTCCGTTTTGGTCGTTAGGTAGACTTTAAACAATTATTACCAGAACATTCGACCTCTGAAATCTCCTTGTGTGAAGAGAAGGTCTTACACAGATTGTTGCGTTTTTTTAAAATTGCAATCATGTGCAAACTAAATTGATGGAAAATGCAGAGATAAGGTTTAAATATCCCTTTAAAGCAGCCTCATCTATGCGAAATATCAACTACCTCTTAAACCATGGTTTATTACGTTGCATGCGTAAACGGTTTGCTTACGATCCAAAGTCCGTAGTACATAGAAATATTTACCTCCTGTTTACATATTTTAATGTACAAATGCAAACATTATGCTTGGAGAGGAAAGGTCAGAATTCGCTTGTGAAAGGGAAAGTTTGAATACGATGTATGTACCCTCGGGAGATAGGCGTAAGGCCACAAGGTAATTGTGACATCTTAACAAGCTACTTTGCCAGCCTCTACCTTCTGTGAATTAGCTGTATGAGAAAATCGAAACTTCGACAGATGCTGCTCACAATTATGCTTCATTTTAAATTAATTCATACGAAAATGGACGTTGATGTCCCACGTAGTGAATGCCAACGTCGTAGGGCTGTCTTCTTACGGTAAATTTTTTTCTGGCGATATTACGTCAAGGGAAATATTTAAATGCAAGACTTGCTGTGCCTTCGAAATTCTGGTCATTTTATCAAGCAACCTTTATTTAATTATTAAGAATAATTTTTTGAGATGTCTCGATTTTTGAATTGCTCACTATCTTTTCTGTTTTACGTGGAAGCAAGAAAGCAAAACAAGTATACATATTATAATTCCCATAAAATGTAACGCGTTAGTGAACTTTTAACTAAATTGGCCTAGACAAAAGGCTAATTGCAAATTTGCGGGTGAAATTGCACAAAAAAATCTATGATATCAAAAAAAGTCATGAAAAAAACAAATGAACAAATAAAAAAAGTCCTAAGAAATGAATTAAATTATGCTTTCAAAAACATATTCATGCACGGCAAGCAACTACGTTGTCGTTAATATTATATTGGACAAAATACAAAGAACCGATTAAGATAACCTACGGTTTTAACCTCCTCCCGTTAAAACCACCATATTTATTATAGTATAAAAACGATTGTCTGACCTAGAAGAAAATGTTTTCAATTCGCATTCCATGTTTTTTCATTTATTTGGTAAATGTTTAGACCTGACAAAGGAATATTTCTGAATTTTTCTTAAAAAGAGAGCCCATGATTATACGTTTCGAAGGATCAACGTGCTGTCCAATTGCCAATGAATAATAAAAATGGGTTTGAGAAACAACAGCAGGATCTATGAAAGCGGGTGTGATGAATTTTCTTCTTCGCGTCTTGTCATACCCAAGCAATTATATCCATCAAAGAATTATACTTTCCTATGCCTGTCGACTGTGTTGTGCTTTGCGGATGTTTGCACTGAGCAGTTGACTGGTTGACTTGATTTCAAGGTAAAAAAAAATAAAATCGCGTTAAAGAAGAATCTTTTACAAACTTAAGTCCGCGAGTAATACGCTCCTTAGAAACGAAAAATATTCTAAGGTCAAAGTTAAATTTTCAAAAAGCCTTTCTTGCAGTTATTTGTGGCAAACAAAACGTTTTGACGCCTTCAGATTGGAACCATATTTTTTCTGTTTGCTTATATATATATGGCATATGCTGTTAATACGAGTGCACAGAACAGCGGTCTGTGTATTGCAACGCATAAAGTTTTATTCTTTTTAAAAGAAAAAATGAGCATAAGCCTTAACTCAAACTCATGACATTATTTTACTTTATTAATGTAGTTTCATTCGCAGAGAACAATTTTTTATTTTGTGATAATTTTAAATTTCATTTTCCCTTAGAGTTTTGTGAAAAAAATGAATTCATTTTCAGCATTTGCAGTAAACGTTTGGAAATAAACTAGTTAGAACTCATAAATTATATTTCAGATTGAAGCCATTTTGAAACAAACATCAAACTTATCAGGCTCATCTGATAGTCGATAATAGACACCATTAAGGCAAGGAATTCATCGATATTCTAAAAGATTTCTGGTGCAACGACATCTTTCGACGTCGAATGGACAGCACAATCCTAGTTATTTCCTCGTTCTTCTAAATTACGACAATGAAAACCCTTAAAACATCAATTGACTAGCGTTTCTGCCAAACGGCATTCAAACTATTTCTAGTTCTGCTAATAGTCAGGATCTCAATCACCGGAAAAAAACTTGTTCGAATAACCAATTTAGTGGAAAAACAACAACATGTTCGCTAAATTCAAGTAAAGCTTGTTTTTTACTAAATAATCACAGTGAATAAATCCTATATATATTCACTATATTCAAAGCCGCTTGCTAGACTGTTTTGCATGTTATTATTTTTCGCCATTTTTGTGTATATCCTTTTTTATACAAACATTTACAACTGAGATTGTTTAAGCAGTACAGTTGTTTCTTAAATTTCAGTGAAAGGTACGTATCTACATGTTTGCAAGTATTCGTTTATAAATAAGAATAGTCCTTCATCCAAAGAAATGCCGTTTTTACTATTTTAATATTTTAAGGTGATCGGTCTGGTCTGCGTTGGTTTTATCGGACTATCATTGCAATAAATGTAACAATTCACGAGTTCATGCATCAACTGAGCTTGACACTATGTAATTTTTAAGTCTCTATGAGCAATGGGACAAGCATGTTACCTTAAAAATGATGGATGAACGCTGTTCATGCCATAGCAAATGGACAATTATTCTATATGATGCAAAGTTTTAAAATTCAACTCATTAAGGCCTTAGAAACCATTTGTATTTACCATGGAGAATGGTAGGAACAATTGGGATTTCGTCACTCCTGATGTAGAAATTTGTCTCTTTATTCAATAAGTTAATAGAGGAACGGTAGGATTTCATTTCTTAATAATACCCTTATAGAGGAAGGTAGGCGTACTGACGTAAACTATGGCCACAATTACATCAATGAACAGCCGCAATCGGTGTTGTCACTGTTTAAGCACTCACGAAACAGGACTTAGACGAGACCTCCCGGGGAATTTTCTGTCTGCAAACCAACCGCAATTCTACAAAAGAAAAAAGTACTTGGAAAAACGTTGTACATTTAGGTGTTTTTAAAAAGATTTCCCCGTTTGTAATAACCCAGCATTGCTTATGAAGGTGCATTTTCATAGTGCCTGTTCGGCGGTTGAAGTTCGACAAAACCCTTTAACCAGGTTTCATTTCTAGTCCAAGTATTCAAAGGTCTGCAGTCTTCCAGGCACATATTGTCCAACACATAATCACGATGACATGACCTTCTTGCAACTTGTGGTCGTCAACCCGACCTAATTACTCCCAATACACATATGGCAAATCTGTCATTGTGCCCACAACGTCTCAACCTCCATTGGGTTCGACCTTTTTAGCTTGTGACTGCCATCGGACAGAAGTTTTTGAAAGCACGGCTGGACTTTAAATCAACGTTTGATTAATGTTTGATCAGCATGACCTGACAGCTCAGAGATGTTTCGGCTCGTATTGAGACTGTTAACTTTCGACTTTAACTAAGAAACATATTGTATTTTGAGGACAAATGCCTTTGCCAGAGGTTTTGTTGTTTCTTACATTGTAGTATGTGTGACATCACGTACCTAACAAAGGTAAGGTTTCACCTTTGAGGGAAAACTTTAACTTAACTGCGTATTTATCCACATTTTTCCTATTTCTCTTAATACGCGAATTTCACTAAATGCTGCAATCTGAACCAAAAAATTTTAAATGGTCAGCTTTGGCTAAAATACCTTTATCAGTCAGACAACATTGTTTACACAGTGATCCGCCATGAATTACAGTTAAGTAGTTGAAGCATGTTTATGGCTTTGCCTTCTACTATTTGTTTCGTTATTAATGCTTTTAAAATCCTCACTGCGAGGTTTTTATTTCTTACTTTCCTTGACTTTTTGCGATTCAGTCATTTGCGTCAGTTATAAGTTGACTGCCTGCATTTTAACCCCTCTGGCAATCTCGCAAAACTCATTTGCATAAAAGGCAACTGTAGGAAAATGCTTTAAAAGCAATTACTAGTCAGCATAAATGTCAATAAGAAAAATGCTTCTAGCTAGGATTGTTGAAACCAAACTTATTTTTTTCGAATTTCATTCAGACGCGTACGGATTCCTGAATGGCCCTGTTTTAAACAAAAGGATCTTTTATTCTTTTACATGTTACGCTGAACACTGCTTGTATTGAAAAGTGCCAATAATAAAATAAATCTACTCTCAGGCACTCCATTAATTAAAAAGTCGGAAAATGTGAAAATGTATTTTTCCCTTCTACTATTGGCCACGCCATTGGATACAAATATTTCATCATTAACTCTTTTCATGTCTTTTGCCATGCAGTATAATATTTTAAGCCGTTTTGGGGATAATTAAGCACAGGTGTTTTGTTTTATTTTGGCAGCATCTCCTAAGGGAGCATATTTCGACTTGGGTAAGAATATTTTCTGATGATCTAAGGTTTATTTTATGAGTCAACCGGGCTCTGAATTCGTTCAAATGCACGAAGGAAACAGCTAGCCAGACAGCACAGCAGTTAGCTAGCACATTTCACTTCTGATTAATCGACTGTTTAAGCGTATTTGCACCCCGAACCTCTGGCGACCATGAAGCTTGGGTAAAAATCTTCCTCTGAAGTCACCGTGTGATTGCCCGATTTAGGTGCATTATGGTGAGAAGCATTTCTCTAGAAGATAATATTTGTAGTCCGCAATTATCGCTAAAAAGATCGTGCTTTATGCAATTGAAACGCTTCTGTTTAACAGAACATGCTTTTAAATTAATGTTATTTTTGGAACTGTATGGATAAAAATTGTAAATAACTTTGACTTTCCCATTTTCAAACTCTATCAACTCTTCCGGAATTGTCATTATTTCGACAAAGTTTTCAAGTTGAGAAGGTTCTATTACTTTATGAGACGCATAACATTCTATGTACGAAATTTCTAAAAAGGATCTAGTCGGCGGGCGTTTGAAGTTTAACTGCCTTTTTTATGTGTACATGGGTTGGCCCATTTTCCTCATATGCTGCTGCTATTTACCAATTTCTGTTTACATTAACCACTATAAGGTCATTTGCAAATGATGCCTGCACCGCGTTTAAGACAATCTGGGGCAATTTTTGGAGCATTCACGGATGACCGTTCATATTGTAGACAGTTGCCAATTTCGGTAAGAGTATTTCTTCGTTTTTCTGTAGGTGCTATCTTTTTTGCATGCAATTTTTTCCTAAGTTAAACGAAGCCTTCTTTCTAAACATTTTGTAATGATACTGGCATACGTAATCGTATCCCTCCCAGATTCTTCGATTGTGATCGCAAATTTACAGCAAACGTGTGCTGCAGAATAAACCTACAGAACATCAAGCTGCTCCATATACAATGAAAGCCTCACCCAATTATCTATACACTTATCATATATAGGCAGTTAAGCACTTTGCCGCTAAAATCACCACCTTAAATTCCCTCCCCTCTTTTTAAAAATAAAATGTCGTCCATTATTTAGCTCAGTAGAGTTGTTACGGAAATTGGCATTCCTCTGAGCACTCTAGGCTTTTCTAAGTTCTTCACAGCTGAGCGTACAAGTAGTTTCGTTCTATTAGTGATGTTAAGCAATGTGAAACTCTTTTTTAAAACAAAATTATGTCGATAAAAGACACATTTTTTGACGAGGAATTTTTTCGCAGGTAAATCCTCTGCGCGAGAGTAAAAAAGCTTTCGGTGGCTTTTCGCAGTCGCTGACTTTGTGATATATAATCAAGGTTTAGCTCACACAAAGACACACAGTGGACTCCCTGTCTCATAAAATGCCAAACGTAATTCGAAATACGTTTTGGACTTGAACAGCTCAGTTAAGTTGACTTGTATGATATATTAAAGTGCAGCCTTATCTCAAAATATATCAGTTTTTTAGGATGTCGACATTTGAATGAGCTTTGTGACTGTCAGCAAAAAGTAAACTTTATACAAAACGGCTGCGAAAGTACTACGTATTTTCCTTTTTAGTTTCATATGCTTATATAAATTCAAATATGAATTATGGAAAACGGAGCAAATTATTTTATATGGTACGCATTAAGTATAAAATTGTAATTTTTTTATTTTGGGCGCTAAAAAATACGCCTGTGTTTTCCAAAAATGGTAATTACCTGCCAAATTATATGAATCCTTCTGACCATTGCAGAATATTTTAACGGTTGCAAACTTCACACGGTATGCATTCAGTTTATAGAAAATCAAGTATTTCATTAAGTTATAATGAAGGGATCACAGAGCATGGTTTCTATAGTATGTTGGCGTCTGCCCAAAAAGGAATGGCCGTGACTTCCTAGAGGCAATGCACTCAGACGAGGCATGTATTCACAGGCATATCGATTTAATGCCAATTAAAAATTTCGCAAGGTAAAGTGGAAACGAAAACAGCCACTACCAACCGGATAACAAAACACTCTGGACGTCTATTGACTCTTACATTTACCCACCATGGAATCTTGTGTTAGGCATTCATTAAACTTTTTCTGTCCACTTAAATTTGTTTGACGACGAAATGGACTCCAAATTTTAAAATTTACAAAATACAGTTATTTTGTTGCTAAAGAACTCAACTAAAATGCATTGATAATTAATGTCAAAAGGGATAAACAAAAAGCCATTTTATACAGTGTCTTTTTTGCAGGCGGTCAACCAGGCTCGTTCAAAAGCTGACCTGACATGACGATAACTAAGCTTACAACCAAACTTACGCGACTATTTTCGAATCTTAAACACATGTCCGAATTTTGGTGAAATTTTTTGAGATACGAAATCTATTGTAAGTAATTTTTCTAGTATTTATTTGCTAGCAGACGTCTGCAATCCTTGGACCTCGAATTAAATTTACCTGAAATTTCATAACGATACTGGAGTGCTTCAAAATAAATAGAACTGATGCAGGTAATAAACACAAGTAAAAGCTTGGAATAGCAGCGAGAATGTGCTATGCCACTGGCGTCAGACTGAGACAGCTCTTAAAAATCTAATTTTTGCACCGGTCAACTGACGGGATGCGAAATGTGATTGATAAAGGAAGAAGCATGGGGGCGTGTGAATGGCACTAGTGTGACATATTATCTTACCTTTCCACCTGAAACTATCAGAAAATATTAAAATGCATTTCACTCGTGTTTAAAATGTTAGACTGCCTGCATTTCTTCTGCCCTTTATGGTCATTATGTCGCCACTCAAATGCCTGATAAAGGAGTGATGACAAGTGATATGTTAGACGGACAATTAAAACTACATCAAACAGCACTCACAACCAGTCATCTTGACGTCGTAGGCATATTTTGGAGAAATGTAAGTGCAAGTCACAATTGCGCAACACATTTGAGAAGGCGATGGATTTCGTTTCTGACAGTGATTTGCCTTTCATAATTAAGCTATTTTCACAAGCGACAATATACCTGGGATGTCTTGCATGTGGCTCACCGACAGGGCATGTGTGGCAAAGTTCAAGTGAAGGGTAAATAGGAAGGACCGGGTGAAAGGGTTTGCTGGGCTGGAGAACAATGGCTTAGGCAACACACCCTCAAAACTCGACCTCATAACTTGAAGTCACAGGTGGATTCTGTCTAGTAAAATAAACTGTTGTGACCAACCGTTGTAGTGTTTTAAGTGTTCTTGATTGTGTTGGAATTCAATGCGTTGGGCTTGCACTCTCTCTCATTTCCGATCTTTTTGACTATATCTATACACCGGGCCCACGTTGTGAGTGGAATATACTATAAGGTAGACTCACTGCAAGTCTACTCTCACAAAATTCCATCGCAAGTCATCGTACCTGCAACAGCCAGCTATGGAGCATACGCGAGAAATCATCGAAGTTTACCGTCGAACTTTCATGGATCTAAGTTAACCAATTTTATCGATGACATAGTCAAACTTTTAACTCTACTTCGTGTTACTGTGTTTCAAATGTTGCATATAATGTCATAGTTTTAGCATTTTGCGCGTTATTGCAGTGGACTTCCAACTTGGGCTTCGTTTTTTACATGCCCAACTTGGCCCTAACAACTAAGGATCCTTCAAACATGGCGAGCATCCTCTCAGGCATAACGGCACTTTATATGTTTACGCTTGCCCCACCATTGACACAAGCGTAATATATAGACACGTATTTTACCGATATTGTGTAATGAGGGGAGGCTTTGGGTTCATTGGAGTTCTGGAGCGACCTGAGTCTGCGCCTATTATGGACACTACACCCCATGTGTAGCATAACAAATGGGTGCGCATTTACAGTAATGTCCGCTGTGTCCTTATCTACCCCTGTGTTTGGTCCAGATTATTTACCGCGCTGATCATTTTAACGATTTATGGTGAGTTAGTTGGTAAACAAAGACCTATTTCATTACTTGATCTACATGTGCCAAGAAGATGAAAATTCAAATTTGACAAACCAGCGCAATTTATTTGTGATCAATTCCGTTGCATTCGATCCAGTACGGGCCGGTCGGTTAGAAGAAAGTTATTTTGGTTGTGAGGACGGACATTATGGGCAATAATGGCTCAATCATGGTGCAAGTAATTTTATAGCAAGCTGACTGTCTTTCTATCTCTTTCGCTATTCTGTATACTTCAGTATACTTTCTTTTACACCAAACAAAGCAGAAAAGCTGCTAGTTTTGTATTTTGCCTATTTGGGGTGAAAACAGAGTATTCAAAAATTGCATTCTACATTGGCTGTGGTCATTTGAACTTTGTGACAATAATAATGAAGCAAAATGTAACAGTATCTTCCTGCAATTTTTTTGAAGACTGCTATCCGAAACGGAGCGCTGTATGGTAAAACAAAAGTACAGTAAGCAGGAACGTTTTAGAGTTCTAACGAAGTTGAGAAGCCCGAGCCAACGGCCAAAAACCTAACAACAAAAGAGGAAGATAAATGGATCTTATGCACTTATTTAAAACAAATGTGAGGGTTTAATAAAGTTCTACTAACTGATCTCCGGCATTTACCTTTGCACTGGGATTGTTCTCACTGGTTCAAACTTCCAACTGACTAAGGATTCCCTGGTAGTTTCAACTGAGTTCTCTGATCTACGTAGCAATCATTGATAGGGAAGCGACTGTTTGTTGCAAATAAAGCTAACATTTCTTCAGAAAAAACCGAATTGTTCTGAAATTCTGGTGTATGCTCGCTGGGTTAGCAAATGATCGATCACTTATGCCGGTGAAATAACAAAATATGAGCAGCATTATGAAATTAAATAAAAGAGAAACGGTGCGCCCACGCTGTCGATCAGACTGCCCCAACTATGTATTATCTCGGCGCAACAGGTTTATAAGAAAGTTTATCCTTGCGCCAATCAAGCATTCCGATTATTTACATAGAAACCAGCCTGGAGTGTGTGTTTAACAGAATATAGAGAAATAAACGGTCCTATCATCTGTAAAACGTCAGTATAGTTGGTAATGTCGAGACAGAAATGTTTGTTGGGAGATATTATACATAGTATTTTAAATTATTAATGCGACAAAATACGCTTGTTCGAAGATATTTTCAAGCGTGAAGCTAAAGAAAGATGCAAAAAGACCTCGTGGTGAAATCAGAAACATCACTTAACCAAATATTGGAAGTTAAAGTTGTTACAATGGACATTTTTTGATAAGTCTAGTCAGCAAACACGTGTTTTCGGGAATTTTTTATCAGACCTGTATAGTTTCATGTGTAATGAAAATGTTCGATGAGGACAATCTGGTGTAAATGGATAGGCAAACTAGGGGTTGCGATTTAGTTAGCTCGAGCTTCATATTCGCAAATTTACGAATTTCTTAAAAAATAGTTCAATACCAATTACTAATCAGGTGTCTGTTTTTCAAGTGAACGTACTTGCAAATCATACTTACGTGAAGCAATTTTTCGGTGCTAAGTGATAGTAGACTTGCGCTGCATCTACCACACTCTCTCCTCCTCCCCCCTCCTGAGCCCGGTGTCAAGACAGAGTCAAGAAGACCGGGGGCGGGAGAGGACGCAGGTGGGTGTCGCGTCTGGTTCCCCTAAGCTCTTACCGCCCCTAGGCGTGCCACCACGCCTACCATGTTCGGAATTTGTTAGCGGAGCGCAACCCAACCGTCGACCTCAATCTCTTTCCCAACCACTTCAATCAGACCACCGTCCGAGTCGACCAGTTTTCTGATATGCGACTTGGCGCATTGGCTGACGGGTCGGCGTACACGTCTTCGCGCGCCATAGCACGAACTAGCCCCCATAACGCACACACTAGGATTCACTAAACCAGGGGATATGAAGGAGCCATTGCCGTTTGACACCCAGACCACTGGTCAGCCACTCAATGCACAACACACACCGGACCGACGGCGTGGTCTTTTGTAAGCATCAATTGGCAGCCTTCAGAGCCACGGTTTTTAGGAAACCATGATAGTTTCAGTTAAATTATGATCAACGATCGGATACAACAGTTTATTTTACTAGACAGAATCCACCTGTGACTTCAAGTTATGAGGTCGAGTTATGAGGGTGTGTTGCCTAAGCCATTGTTCTCCAGCCCATCAAACCCTTTCACCCGGTCCTTCCTATTTACCCTTCACTTGAACTTTGCCACATATGCCCTGTCGGTGAGCCACATGCAAGACATCCCAGGTATATTGTCGCTTGCGAAAATAGCTTAATTATGAAAGGCAAATCACTGTCAGAAACGAAATCCATCGCCTTCTCAAAAGTGTTGCGCAATTGTGACTTGCTCTTACATTTCTCCCAAATATGCCTTCGACGTCAAGATGACTGGTCGTGAGTGCTGTTTGATGTAGTTTTAATTGTCCGTCTAACATATCACATGTCATTACTCCTTTATCAAGCATTTGAGTGGCGACATAATGACCATAAAAGGGCAGAAGAAATGCAGGCAGTCTAACATTTAAAACACGAGTGACATGCATTTTAATGTTTTCTGATAGTTTCAGGTGGCAAGGTAAGATAATATGTCACCCTAGTACCAACCGCACGCCCCCATGCTTATTCCTTTATCAATCACATTTCGCATCCAGTCAGTTGACCGGTGCAAAAATTAGATTTTTAAGGGCTGTCTCAGTCTGACGCCAGTGGCATAGCAAATTCTCGCTGCTATTCTAAGCTTTTACTTGTGATTATTACCTGCATCAGTTCATATTTATTTTGAAGCACTCCAGTATTACTATGAAATTTCAGGTAAATTAAATTCGAGTTCCAAGGATTGCAGACGTCTGCTAGCAAATAAATACTAGAAAAATTACTAACAATAGATTCCGTATCTCATAAAATTTCAACCGAAATTCGGACGTGTTTTAGATTCGAAAATAGTCGCGTAAGTTTGGTTGTAAGCTTGGTTATCGTCATGTCAGGAGGTCAGCTTTTAAACGAGGCTGGTTGACCGCCTGCAAATAAGACACTGTATAAAATGGCTACTTGTTATTCCTTTTGACATTTATTATCAAAGCATTTAAGTTGAGTTCTTTAGCAACAAAATAACTGTATTTTGTAAATTTTAAAATTTGGAGTCCATTCCGTCGTCAAACAAATTTAAGTGTACAGAAAAACGTTTAATGAATGCCTAACACAAGATTCCATGTTACGTAAAAGTTAGAGTCAATAAACGTCCAGAGTTTTTTGTTATCCGGTTGATAGTGGCTGTTTTCGTTTCCACTTGACCTTGAGAAATTCGTAATTGGCATTAAATCGATATGCCTGTGAATACATGCCTCGTCTGAGTGCATTGCCTCTAGGAAGTCACGGCCATTCCTTTTTGGGCAGACGCCAACATACTATAGAAACCATGCTCTGTGATCCCTTCATTATATCTAATTGAAATACTTGATTTTCTGTAGACTGAAGGCATACAGTGTGCAGTTTGCAACCCTTGAGTTATTGTGTAACGGTCAGAAGGATTCATATAATTCGGTAGGTAATTACAATTTTTGGAAAACACAGGCGTATTTTTTAACGCACAAAATAAAAAAATTACACTTTTTATGCTTAATGTGTACCATATAGAATAATTTGCTCCGTTTTCCATAATTCATATTTGAATTTATATAAGCATAGGAAACTAAAAAGGAAAATACGTAGTACTTTCGCAGCCATTTTGTATAAAGTTTACTTTTTGCTGACAGTCACAAAGCTCATTCAAATGTCGACATCCTAAAAAACTGATATATTTTGAGATATGGCTGCACTTAAATATATCATACAAGTCAACTTAACTGAGCTGTTCAAGTCCAAAACGTATTTCGAATTTCGTTTGGCATTTTATGAGACAGGGAGTCTTCTATGTGTCTTTGTGTGAGCTAAACCTTGATTATATATCACAAGTCAGCGACTGCGAAAAGCCACCGAAAGCTTTTTTACTCTCGCGCAGAGGATTTACCTGCGAAAAAATTCCTCCGTCTACAGTCTTCCTTTCCTACCGCCTAAATGAACATGTAAGATCATGAAACAGTGGATGAATCCTCGTCAAAAAATGTGACTTTTATCGACATCATTTTGTTTTAAAAAAGAGTTTCACATTGCTAAACATCACTAATAGAACGAAACTACTTGTACGCTCAGCTGTGAAGACCTTAGAAAAGCCTAGAGTGCTCAGAGGAATGCCAATTTCCGTAACAACTCTACTGAGCTAAATAATGGACGACATTTTATTTTTAAAAAGAGGGGAGGGAATTTAAGGTGATGATTTTAGCGGCAAAGTGCTTAACTGCCTATATATGATGATGGTGAAGATAATTGGGTGAGGCTTTTATTGTAAACGGAGCAGCTTGATGTTCTGTAGGTTTAGTGTGCAGCACACGTTTGCTGTAAATTTGCGATCACAATCGAAGAATCTGGCAGGGATACGATTACGTATGCCAGTATCATTACAAAATGTTTAGAAAGAAGGCTTCGTTTAACTTAGGAAAAAATTGCATGCAAAAAAGATAGCACCTACAGAAAAACGGATAAATACAGTAACCGAAATTGGCAACTGTCTACAATATGAACGGTCATCTGTGAATGCTCCAAAAAATTGCCCCAGATTGTCTTAAACGCGGTGCAGGCGTCATTTGCTAATAACCTTATAGAGGTTAATGTAAACAGAAATTGGTAAATAGCAGCAGCATATGAGGAAAATGGACCAGCCCATGTACACATAAAAAAGGTAGTTAAACTTCAAACGCCCGCCGACTAGATCCTTTTTAGAAATTTCGTACATATAATGTTATGCGTCTCATAAAGTAATAGAACCTTCTCAACTTGAAAACTATGTCGAAATAATGACAATTCCGGAAGAGTTGATAGAGTTTGAAAATGGGAAAGTCAAAGTTATTTACAATTTTTATCCAGTGGTTCGGGGTTCAAATACGCTTAAACAGTCGATTAATCAGAAGTGAAATGTGCTAGCTAACTGCTGTGCTGTCTGGCTAGCTGTTTCCTTCGTGCATTTGAACGAATTCAGAGCCCGGTTGACTCATAAAAATAAACCTTAGATCATCAGAAAAATATTCTTACCCAAGTCGAAAATATGCTCCCTTAGGAGATGCTGCCAAAAATAAAACAAAATACCTGTGCTTAATTATCCCCAAAACGGCTTAAAACATTATACTGCATGGCAAAAGACATGAAAAGAGTTAATGATGAAATATTTGTATCCAATGGCGTGGCCAATAGTAGAAGGGAAAAATACATTTTCACATTTTTCCGACTTTTTTTAATTAATGGAGTGCCTGAGAGTATATTTATTTTATTATTGGCACTTTTCAATACAAGCAGTGTTCAGCGTAACATGTAAAAGAATATAAGATCCTTATTGTTTAAAACATGGCCATTCAGGAATCCGTACGCGTCTGAATGAAATTCAAAAAAATGAGTTTGGTTTCAACAATCCTAGTTAGAAGCATTTTTCTTATTGACATTTATGCTGACTAGTAATTGCTTTTAAAGCATTTTCCTACAGTTGCCTTTATGCAAATGAGTTTTGCGAGATTGCCAGAGGGGTTAAAATGCAGGCAGTCAACTTATAACTGACGCAAATGACTGAATCGCAAAAAGTCAAGGAAAGTAAGAAATAAAAACGCTCGCAGTGAGGATTTTAAAAGCATTAACAACGAAACAAATAGTAGAAGGCAAAGCGATAAACATGCTTCAACTACTTAATTGTAATTCATGGCGTATCACTGTGTAGACAATGTTGTCTGACTGATAACGGTATTTTAGCCAAACCTGACCATTTAAAATTTTGTGGTTCAGATTGCAGCATTTAGTGAGATTCGCGTATTAAGAGAAATGTGAAAAATGTGGATAAATACGCAGTTAAGTTAACGTTTCCCCTTACAGGTGAAACCTGACCTTCGTTAGGTATGTGGCCATAGTTTAAGTCAGTTGGCCTACCTTCCTCCATAAGGGCATTATTAAGAAATGAAATCCTACCGTTCCTCTATTATCTTATTGAATAAGGTAAAAAAAAATTTCTACATCAGGAGTGACGAAATCCCAATTGTTCCTACCATTCTCCATGGTAAATACAAATGGTTTCTAAGGCCTTAATGAGTTGAATTTTAAAACTTTGCATCATATAGAATAATTGTCCATTTGCTATGGCATGAACAGCGTTCACGAATACGCTTAAGCAGTTGATGACTCGGAAATGATATGTGCTAGCTTGCTGCTGAGATGTAAGCCACCGGGGAAAGCATGCTTTAGACAGGAACGAACTGATAAACGCAGCGCATTTTTTCCTTCGCACATCTGAACAAATTCATTATCAGAGCCCGATTGACTCCTAAAATAAGCCTTAGATCATCAGAAGATATTCTTAACCAAATCGAAATATACTTCCCCAGGAGATACTGCCAAAATATAACGAAACACCTGTGCTTAATTATCCCCGAAAGGGCTACAAATATGATATTGCATGGAAAAAGACATTAAAACTGTTAATGATGAAATATATGTATCCAACGACGTGACCAATAGTGGAATGGAAAAATAATTTTTCCCATTTTCCGAACTTTAACTTACTAGAGTGCCTCAGAGAAAACCTATTTTAGTATTGGCAATTTCAAAATAAGCAGTTTTGAGCGTAACATCTTACAGAATATAAACTCCTCATTTTTGAAACCAAGGCCATTCAGAAACCGTACGCATCTGAATGAAATTCGAAAAAAATAGTTTGATTTGAACAATAATAGTTAGAAATATTTTTTTGACTTATGTTGATTAGTCAATGGTCCTTACGCATTTTCATACGGTTACCTTTATGCAAATGAGTTTTGCGAGATCACCAGAGAGAGAAATGCAGGCAGTCACCTACAAACTGACGCAAATGATTAAATCTCAAAAATTCTCGGAAAGTCAGAAATACAAACCTCGCAGGGAGGACGTTAAAATAATTTAAAACGAATAAAATAGAAGAAAGCAGAGCGATCAACATGCTTTACATAATTAATTATACTTCTTGGTCGAGCACTTTGTAAACAATTTTGTCTGACTGATAACGGCCGTTTAGACAAACCAGACCCTTAAAAATTTTGTTGCCCAGAAGATAGTATAAAGTGAGATGTGCTTATAAAGAAAAATGTGGCAAATGTGCATGAATGCGCAGTACAGGCATCAAACGTTTCCCCTACAGAGTCTTTCTGTACCGACTGTATATCTCAGAGGTGCAACCTAAGTTTCGTTAGGTACGTTATGGTCACACATACAACAATCTAAGAAACAGCGCAACCTCTGTCATAGGCACTCGTCCTCAAAAGACAAGATATTTCTGAGTTAAAGTCGAAAGTAAACCGTCTCTAGACGAGCAGAAACATCTCTGAGCTGTCAGGTCATGCTGATCAAACATTGATAAAAGGTTGGTTTAAAGTCAAGCCGTGCTTTCAAAAACTTCTGTCCGATGGCAGTCACAAGCTTAAAAGGTCGAGCCCAATAGAGGTTGAGACGCTGTGGGCAAAATTACGGATTTTTCATATGTGTATTTGGAGTAATTAGGTCAGGTTGACGACCAAAAGTTGCAAGAAGGTCATGTCATCTTGATTATGAACTGGACAATTTGTGCATGGAAAGAAAATAAGAACGACTGCAGACCTTTGAATACTTGAACTAGAAATGAAACCTGGTTAAAGGGTTGAGTCGAACGTCTACCGCCGAACAGGCACTATGAGAATGCATCTTCATAAGCAGTGCTGGGTAGTTACAAACGGGGAAATCTTTTTAAAAACACCTTAATTTACACAGTGTTTAAAGAATTTCATCCTTCTGCAGAATTCTAGTTGGTCTGCAGACATGAGGTTCCCCAGGAGATCTCAACTCAGTCCTGTTTCATGAGTGCCTAAACAGTGACAAAACCGATTATTACTGTTTGTTGATTTAACTGTGGCAATAGTCAGTAAGCCTTTCTTCCTCTATAACGTTATTTAAAGGAAATGAAATCCTACCATTCGTCTATTAACTTATTGAAAAAGGTGACAAGATTTCTGCATCATGAGTGACAAAATCAAAATATTTCTTCCATTCACCACGGTAAATACAAATAGTTTCTATGGCCTTTATTAGTTGAATTTTAAAAATTTGCATCATATAGAATACTTTTCCATTCGCTATGGCATAAACAGCGTTCATATATCTTTTTTAAGTGATATGCTTGTCCCATTGCTCATAGAGGCTTGAAAAATGGCATATTGTTAAGCTCAGTGGCTGTATGAACTCGTGAAGTGTCACATTTCTTGCAATGATAGTCCGATAAAACCAACGAAGACCAGGCCGATCACCTCAAATATTCAAAAAGTAAAAACAAGCTAAAATAAGCTCAGTTGTAAGTGAATGTAGAAAAAAGGTGATTAACAAAAATAACGAAGCATAATAACATGCAATAAATTCTGGCAGACTTAGAGCAAGCGGATTTGAATATAGTGAATAAATATAGCGGTTTATTTACTTTGATCATTCAGTTCAAAACAAGTTTTAATTGCATTGAGTGATTTTTTTAAGTTTTTCCACTGAATTGTTTATGCGAAAAGTTTTCTTTCCGGTGATTAAGATCCGCACTACTGGCAGATGTAGTAATTGTTTCAATGCCGTTGGGAGAAACGCTTGTCAATGCACGTTTCAAGGTGCTTAACAGTCGTATATTCGAAGAAAGATGAGCTAGCTAGGATTATGCTGTCCATTCAGCGACGAAAGATGTGGTTGCACCAGGAGAAATGTTTTAAAATATCAATGAATTTCTTGCCTTTATGTTGTCCATTAAAGACTACCAGATGAGCCAGATAATTAGATGTTTGTTTCAAAATGACTTCAATATGAAATATAATTTATGAGTTGCTACTGTTTTATTTTCAAACATTTACTGCAAATTAATACACAAAACGGTCAAACTCTGAGGAAAAAATTAAAATTTAAAAATGTTCGCAATATAGCAAATTGTTCTCTGCGAATGAAACTACATGAATAAAGAAAAATAATGTCATGAGTTCGAGTTTAGGCTAATGCTCATTTTTCTTTTCAAACGAATAATAAATTATGCGTTGCATTACACAGACGGATGTTCTGTGCGTTCGTGCTAAGAGCATATGCCATATAAATAATCAAACAGAAGAATATGGTGCCAATCTGTAGGGATCAAACGTTTTGTTCGCCACAAATAAGACATCACAAGCTTTCTGCACGAATGTTTTACTGAATATTCACTTTGACATTAGCAAATATTTTCTTTCTAGGGAGCGTATTAATCACGGGCTTTGGTTTGTAAAAGGTTCTTTTAAATCACGATATTTTTTCATTTTAAAATCACTTCGAACATCCGCAAAGCATAGCACACTTGACAGGCATCGGAAAGTATAATTCTTTGACGGATATGATTGCTTGGATATGACAAGACGTGATGAAGAAAATTTATCGCACCCACTTTCACAGACGAAATGATCCCGCTGTTGTTTCTCAAACCCTTTTTTACTATTACTTGGCTATTGGATAGCACGCTGGTCCTACGTAACGTATAATAATGTGCTCTCTTTTTAAAAATTCAGAAATCTTCCTACGTCGGGTCTAAAAAATTAATAAATAAATGAAAGACCTGGAATGCTAATTGAAAACATTTTCTTCTAGGTAAGACAATCGTTTATATACTCTTATAAATATGGTGGTATTAACTGAAAGGAGGTTAACAACGTAGGTTATCTTAATCGGTTCTTTGTATTTTGTCAAATATAATATTTATGACAGCGTATTTACTTGCTTTGTACTAATACTTTTTAGAAAGCATATTTAAATTCATTTCTCAGGATCTTATTTTATTTGTTAATTTTTTTCATGAATTGTTTTTGATATCATGTATTTTGTTGTGCAATTTATTCCGCAAATTTACAATTTGCCTTTTTATCTTGGGCTTTTAAGTTAAAAGGTCACTAACGCGTAACATTATATGCGAATAATAACATGTTTCCTTGTATAAATGGTTTTTTCCAGTCCCAATTATTAGTGTGGTGAAAATAATACACTTCCACAAGCTTATTGCTGAGTTTTTTGGCAAAAGAAGTCACAAATTTGAAAAAACAAATTTTTTAACTATATCTGTTCTCGTTTTCCCAAAAAATTGCAATTTCTCATAACTCCATTTACCTGACTTTCCACCTGTAAATCAAGATACATCCGATGTGGTCGCATTTTGCTTAGTTTTGCCTTGAATAACATGATCTGACATGGATTTTGCCTTAGTAAACAGCATTTTGCGCCTCAAATTAGTAAAAAAAAACAATTAACAACTCCAAATATGCTCCGTACTACAATGTTAAATTTTGAGGCATTCTGCTGTATAAAATCATGGACAGCAAATGAGTAATGGGTGTTTTTTGGATGTCAAAGGAGGACGTTTGTGAGTACATGGTAACTAATGGATAAGCAATTCTCGATTGATCTCATTCTAACTGAAGTAACCGAGCCTCGTCGCCGGGGTTTCGCGGGAATCCGGAGATAAAATTAAACCTCAATGATGCTACCTTCCCTGCTATCATTCACATAATGAACCTCTGTACCAGCAGCAAGCAGTCCAGGTCGTGGCGTGATTGGCTGCTTACTCGGGACCATCAGGGAGCAATCGAATTCGTCGCTTAGTTTCTTACTGCCCCTCATGAATTAATTTGGAACAACCAGCTAATTGAAGCGAACGCCTAATTTGGTCTATCGTGAGAGATAAAAGCGCCAAAGAAAAACCAGCAACTGATAAAGGGGCCAGGAGCCAATCAGACACCAGTGACGCTACTCCGGAGGTGTCTGCACAGTGCTCATTATGCCGGCACCGCTTTTTATGTCTGACGATGGACTTCAGCAAGAGTTTGAGAACTCAGATGATAAAGCCATGATTCCGGCAAGCGAAAAACCTTACGTTTCATTACTTATATGGGCATTTGGAATACGAAAATTTGCCTCTGTTTGTGAGTTTATTCTATAAAATTCTGAATAATTGAATAAGAACCGTGCGAAGTCCATCAGGCCTGAAGCATAAATTAAAGGTGGTGCCCTAGAAGACGGTAAGAATTCGCCGTTTGGATTTCACCTGACGATCACATCAAGGTAGGGGAGCTACTGATCTTTTCCTTCTTCCCTTGTGCATTGAACATTTGAGAAGATCGAGTTAAGGTGATCATGGAAATGCTGCAGCGTGTTCCTCTTGACGATAAAAAAACGTGTCGTTTACGTAACTGTGCCAAAAGATCGCTGACTGTTGGATGAAAGTGATTTTTTCCGGCACTTGTAGGAAAACTTCTGCCACTAAACCGGAGATTAGAGAACCCATTGAAGCTCCCTTGATCTGCTCATAGGTTTCTCTGGCAAAAGCGAAGACGTTATTTTGACAAAATTTGAAGAGCTTCATAAGGTGTTCAATTTTGAGAGAACTCTGGGTTTTATCGTATGACTCCTCAAGTTTCCTGCGCAAGTATTCTTGTGGTAAAATCGGCGGGACGGATGTGAATAAGGACGTCACGACCAAAGAGACTATCACTTCGTCCGATCGGATCCTCCGACCTTGGAAGACCACCAAGAATTGGGAGGCTGAACGGACGGAGGCCGGCGAATTGTTTTGGAGGAATTTCAGTTTCGAGTGCATCCATTTTGCTTGGTTAAAGGTTGGGCTGCCTTTCAGGGCGCTTATTGACCACAGTGGAACATTTGGTTTATGAACCTTTGGCAGACCATAGAAGCGAGCCAGAGCAGTATCCGTTGGTTTCATTTGGCAACGTTCGTCATCTGTACTCCCATTTTGGCGTTTGAGTTCTCCGATTAATTTATTCAACTGACTTGCTACCGCTTTGGCTTGCGCGTCCTGTGCTGGTTTTTAAAATTCCCTCTCGTCAAGTAGAGCCTTGGCGTTTTCATTGTAGTCTTCTCGATTCATTATGACGGTTGAGCGTCCCTTAGCAGATGGTAAAATGAAAATGGTTAGTCTGCCCTTAGTTCCTTCAGAGCTTTCGACTCACTTTTCGAAACACATTGGGTCGGTCTGTGCACCATCAGCAAGGACGTGACATGTCCGACGCAGTGTTTTTCAACTTTTTTAAACATATGGAAAACAATGTCTGCTGAAAATGAAAGAACCTACCTATTTCGTTTTTATTAGAGACTTTTTCGCTATTATTACTTACTTTTGAACCAGTTCTAAGATTGCACAACCGATTGATGGAATATATACTAAGATTTTGCTAAGATATTTTAATTTTCAGCCCTTTCCGTTTCAATTGTCCGTATTTATTTATAGTAAACTGCAGATTACTATTGTCTGGAGATCTTTCGTGTACTGCTTGATAGAGAAAAATGACGGCATATAGCGGCTTTTCGTATAAATGGTTCTTTCCAGTCCTAATTATCGGTGTTGTTAAACAAAATGCACTCACACTAGCTTATTGCTAAGTTGTTTGGCAAAAGAAGTTAAAAATTTGACAAACCAAATTTTCAAAGCTATATCCGTCGTCTTGCTCCCAAAAAATTGCGATTTCTCATATCCTTATTTACCTAATTTTGGTGAACGCACGATCAAATTTTCCGTTCTTTGCGGATATGTATTTAAAAACTTTCTACCGTCTGTTTATATTTATTTAAATCACAACGTACACAAACAACCAGGCTTGGTCCAGAATGTGCAATCCTGTAGGAAAAAACCTGGAAATCAAGATACGTCCGATGTGGTCCCGTTTTGCTTAGTTTTGCCTTGAATAAACAGATCTGACATCAGTTCTTCGTTCGTAAACAACATTTCGCGCCTCAAATTAGTAAAAAAACACAATTAACAACTCCAAATATGCTCCATACTACCATATTAATTTCGAAGATGACACTTAATGAGTAAGGCAATCTGCTGTATTAAATCACGGCCTGCAAATGAGTAATGGGTGTTTTTGGAGGTCGAAGGATGTCGTGTGTGAGCACGGGGTAAATCTATTTTAACTAATGGATAAGCAATTCTCGATTGATCTCATTCTAACTGAAGTAACCGAGCCTCGTCGCCGGGGTTTCGCGGGAATCCGGAGATAAAATTAAACCTCAATGATGCTACCTTCCCTGCTATCATTCACATAATGAACCTCTGTACCAGCAGCAAGCAGTCCAGGTCGTGGCGTGATTGGCTGCTTACTCGGGACCATCAGGGAGCAATCGAGGTCGTGGCGTCATTGGCTGCTTAAGTAAAACCATCAGGGCGCAATCAAGATCGTGGCTCCATTTCTTAATGCCCCTCATGAATTAATTTGGAACAACCAGCTAATTGAGGTGAACGCTTACTTTGGTCCAAATTTAGTTACAAAAGTGGTCAAAGAACCAGCAACTGATAAAGGCGTCAGGGGCCAATCAGACACCAGTGACGCTACTCTGAAGATGTCTGCACAGCGCTCGTTTTGCGAGCGCCGCTTTTTATGTCTGTCGATGGTCTTTAGCAAGAGTTTGAGAGCTCAGGCTACTAAAACCTACACACACTTACCTCTGGGGCACATGGTGAACGTACTCAGAAATAACCGTAAAACTGTTATGCTGGCATCCCTTTGTAGCTCAAATGGTTTGTTATTGTAGCAGTCGACCGATATAGTCCTGGTTTGTATTTCATAGCCACTCTTGTACAATCAATTGCCATTTTTAAGTAGCTACGCTGACATCTGGCTGATCCAGCTACACCGTCACCTCTTGGTTGATTCAGAATAAATTCATCATATATTTTTGTCAAAAGCGGAAATATTGAATGGTTATCGACCTCTGTTTCTCTGTCTTCTACTGTTCTCAGGACTTTCCTTTTTGCATGTCTTCCATTTTTATTCTGCCTTGGTTTATCAACATTAGAATTATCACCATATTTTGTTTTTGCTTCATTTTCAAACAGAGGCTGCAATTATTTTCTCTCTTGCAATTTGACTTTAAATGACACCTACAGGAAAGTTGTCGAGTAAAGTGGCAAAAGCACCGGCAACTCCAAGTTTTCGTGGCTAGTAGTCAAAAACAATTGCATACGTATACGAAAATAGGAAATCTTCTTTATTATTTTTTCCCTCTTTCAATTCCAACGAAGCATGCTACTTCCTGGAAGCATAAACGTAAATAATGTGCTTTCAGGAATATTACAGTGAAAGAAAATTGCGCATGAATTTATTTAACGTAAAGAAGAATAAGGTTGTTCGTTCATCAAAACCATGGCTTTATTCGTCTTAGCTTTCGAACTCATATTGAAGTCCATAGTTAGTGACAAAAGCGGTCAAAAAGAACAGCAAATGCTAAATGGGTCACGGACCAATCAGACACCAGTAACGCTACTCCGGAAGTGACTGCAAAGTGCTGGTTATGCCGGCGCCGCTTTTAATGTCTGTCGATGGACTCCAGCAAGAGTTTGAGAGCTCAGAAGAATAATGCCATGATTCCAGCGAGCGAAACACCGTCTTTTTCTTTATTTTAATATATACCTGGAATGCGAAAATTGGCCCCTTTTAGTGAGTTTATTCTGTAAAATTCAAAAAAATCGAAAAAGACCCATGCTGATTCCATGCTGCCTGAAGCCTACGTTAACGACGGAGCACTACATTTACTGAATTTTTAATGGAATACTTATTTACTACAGCTAATCACAATCAAAGAATTTGATGTCATTCGTGCATGTGAGTTAATCCGATTTTCTTTACGCAGCAGGCATACAGTCTCTAGCTGGCTGGCTAATGATTGCACAGTAGAAAATATTATATCACAGGGAGGCACATTTTTAATGAATACATTGTGTATAAAAATTATCATTTAGCATTTCACAGCCCCTAGATTGGGATTTTGAGGTACCTCAATGTTGTGCGCTTTGCCTCTGCTGGAAATTAAAGAGCAAGCTCGAAATAAATTCTTCAGTTCACAGTAATTGCAGTTGGAACCGACATTTATATTAATGTTAGCGAAGGTTAGCGTCCCAGGAGCATGAGCAAAGATGACGTCTTTTCAGGCAACAGAACAATCTGCTTATTTTTCCTAGCTTAAAAACTGTTATTGCTTACAGTGGACTCCTGCAAGAGTTTAAAAGTCTACATTCAAAATCATACTGGTCTGGTGATTTAACAAACCTTTCCATTGATATGTATATTTACCCAGTAATACTTATAATCAACCATTCAATAGCTTCCAAATATTTATTTATAACCAAAAAACAGCAATTATTTCATTGATTTTCAACTGTATAAAGTGTTTTCGTTTTGATCTGGGAATTCCAAAGTATCTTCCCATGCAGAATCATCAACTCCCCTTTTTCATCAAAGGCTTCTTGAGTTTACAAAATTGTGAATGTCGGAAATTCAATTAATCCGAGTCATTTAGACGTCTTAGGTTATCGTCGATCGCCTGTGATGATTCAAGAGCAGATCTGCATTCACACGAAGAGTTTTTTACTTTGCAGGACATACTTAGTCAAGCTAGGTTATTTAGGTTATCAATAAGTGACGATGTTAACGGGACACATTGAAATCACCGAAAGAAGGCAGATTGTGGGAGAATGTGATCGCTACTGAAATAGCCTCAAACATAATAGTTCAATCCGATATATTTTAATACTATCATAAGCTGAATTCCTCTTAAAGGGTGAAATTAAATAAGTGTGGGTATTATTTTCCACAAGATCTTTATAGCAGGCCAGAGTAAGAGGCCTAAAGTAGGAGCCTCTGAGTGTTTTCCCATGATCTGATAGGCATGCGAAAGTCACTGTCGACAATGCGTGTGTAGGCTCATTCAGCCGACTGGCTATCATCGGCCAACTCCATTTCACCTACGGTTGCTGTATATCGTCATAATCCGATTTTTTACGACTAAAAACCAACGTCAATCTGTAGCCAACCAGAGATTGAGTATTTTGAGGTTAGCTATAAACGCCACGACACTATCGAAACTGGACGTGCGCTGGAGGGAGACGCAAACACACTTACACGGGCTGATGCATAATGGCGGCGTGGTTGCTGTCGGGTATGCGCACGCAATTTGGGCCAAAATGCCACTGAAGGTTACCGAGGAAGCGTAGATCAGCAAACAAAATAAGTCGCCTTCCTCCTGTTCACACTGTAGGAAGCATAGGCAATATCAGTTTTGCCATCATCTCCTTAAGTGCAAGCGTAGCAGCCGTTTGTGTTTTACAGTCCTGCGTAGAATCTAGCACTTGCATTTTCAGCAGCGTTATCCGGACCTGGCGAATTCAGTTAAGCAAAATGAGTAAAATTAAACGAAACTGCGTTGCTTAACGGATCAAGAGGTTACCGGTAGAATCCAGTAATCTTACTTGACGAGTGGCTGTTAGGGATGGAAGAAGGAGATTCAGCAATGTTGGAACATCACGATCGCTGTCCGCGTCCTCAAATCAGGACAAACATCATATCCTCTCCAAGACACTGGTTATTTTCGTTCCTTAATCATCGTCAACAGAGTTTGGGACTTGAAGAGTGGCAATCGTTAGTGTGAAAATAGCTGTTGAAGACAAGTGTTGTAAAACCACTAAAGCAGTGTTAAGCTAAGAAAATTTTCAGGTAAATTTGCAAATAGTTGTTGAATTCATTGATAATGATGACCGCTATCCAAATTAGTAAGCGAAGATACCACAGATATTACGAAGTTGAATTTTTTAATCGCGCCTTTCAGGCTGGGGCGGAATATGTATATCTATATGATAAAACAAAAACTATTTCGTCTGATTATATAGAATTACCGTAATAACTTCAGTACCAGATATTATAAGAAACTGCAGTAGAATGTTAACAAGCATCCTCTTGAAATAACCTTTCTTAGAGAATTATATGCTGCTGATTTCTACAATAAACATTCTGGGCTTAAAGACTAGATGTATGCATAGGTTCCTGATATGCGGTTTCAATTATATATATATATATACGTATCAATTGTAAAATAGGCACCCCAAGAAGAATAATTCGAAGCAAAGACGTTCTTTCGGAAACAATAAGTAAGTGAATGTCAAAGATCATTCCACTGCCAGTGTACACAAACAGGACTACACAGACGTGTTGGAGTTAATGACAATACAACCAAAGTGAAAACAGAAAGAATCTTTCTCTTAAAGCCCTTGAGATGAACATTTTTACCTGCGAAATTTATATATATATATATATATATATATGTTAAGATTCGAGGGCCAGATGCGTTTCGCGTTCACACCCCCAAAAGAAGACGAAGAAGAAAAAAGGGCAATTTCATGAGCCAAATAATATTGTTTCTAACGTTTTGGTAGCCTTCTTTCTCTAATCATCAGAATATTTTGAGTTTGTCTCTGGTTGTCTTGCAGCTTGCTTCTTGCCATGCTGGATGCGTGCACTTTGACCTACCCCTGCGCTGCTGATTGCCTTAGACCTTCCTGAGGTTGTCCGCTTGCGGGCTCACTTGACGTTTGTATCCTTTCGGACTGGTATTGGTATAGGAGAGGAAGCGTGCCTGTCAGCCTCCCCTAAGTCACTTGGGGACTGACCAGTTGTTACAAGTTGCGTGAGTTGTTTTTCGCTTAGCAAGCGCATCCGTAAGGCAGTGTTCGTCATTGGTCATGTGACCTCAGACCGCCACCCTGCTTTACCGTTAGCGCGGGCTTTGGTTCAGGGGGCTAGCTTGCCGTATTGCTTGTGGCCAAACTGATCCGAGCATTATACAAAGCGCCTGGTTGGCGGGATGTAAGTCAATAGCTCGGTTGAGTGTGCCAATCGACGAAAAAAACGTTCGAACACTAGTCTGGCTATCATTCTTACTGACTTACTTATTCACCGTATTATTTTAAGGCAAAATCGTGGTTCAGTTGTTGGACGTCACCATAGACCAAGGAAGCAGTTATGCAGAGGCTCTTAACAGCTGGTCTTCAGCTCGTGCCACCAGAAGTTCTGGGCCCGAAACGTCAACGATACGTTCATTATAATTAAGAGAAGTCATATGCAGCCATTCGAGGCCCTGTTGAATTCAATTTTCGGGCACATTCGCTGATTCTGAAGCATACACCTCATTGATCACAAACGCTGTTAAGTCAAGGCCCTCTTTCAACGTGTTCAAACGCACTGTAGTTAAGAAAATGAGATAAAGATGGAAATGGAACACTTACATGCCCATTTTTAAAGCAAACGGTTATACAAAGTCCTTCGTCCGCAAGTGTCTTAATAAGCCTCAGTTTTCGTGGTCGAGCGAAGAAACGCGAAAGTTCTTGATCGTAATCTCCTACGTGAAGAAGGTTTCAGAGGTGACGGAAAGAATCCTTAAAGCTTTTGGAATCGGCGAGGCTCCCAAACCAGAATTTGCAGTCACACAGCAAGTCATGACGCCTAGAAATTTGCTATCATTAATAGAGCAATCATTAGTGATCTACACCATACGATTGTGATGTAAGTTATGTTGGTGAAACGGGCAAACACCTGGGCCTAAGATTGTACGAGCACAAACTTGTAATCAACCGCAAGAACAAACTGTCCTTGGTATATGGTCACGTCCAACAGCTGACCCACGATTTCGCCTTTGGGAAAGTGAAGGTATATGTCCGAGCCAATGAGAAGATGGCCAGATGGTGATCCCAAGATAGTCTGTGGTGATCTGCTTCCGTGATCAGCGCAGACACCGCTGACTCATCATTCCTTCGCCAAACCTCGCGTATTCGCACCTGGCAACATTTGTAGCACGCTATTGTTCGGCTCGCGCTTGGCGCCGCGCGCATTACCTTCTGTTCGTCTTACGCTCCTGGTTGGTTCGCTGCTGGGGCTGCGCGAGGCATGGTTCTGGCCTCGTGAGAAGTTGCAGCCAACCAAACTGCGTCTGTTCACTGATTGGCTGCAGGTGACAGAGGACACTTGGTTTTAGTCCGGGAATCTCAACACACAACAACTGGCATAAGGAGACTAGCGGCAACCGCTTGCGCAGCACCCTATAAGCTTTGTATCAGTAAAAGCTCGTTCAATCAGCCTTCCTTGACTAATTATCTGGGAAAGCTTCCTGTTAGCAACCGTAAAACTTGGACAGGCCCTCGACTGGCACCCTCAACCCACCTATAGTCCTGCATCTCGTCTACCAGACGCTTCGTACAAGGCTCAGATCAGTTTGGCCATAAACAATACGGCAAACGAGCCCCCTGAACCGAGAGCTGGTGCTAACAGAAAAGCAGGGTGGCGGCCTGAGGTCATATGACCAATGACGAACACTGCCTTACGGATGCGCTAGCTAAGCGAAAAACAAATCACGCAACTTGTAACAAATGATCAGTCCCCATGTGACTTAGGGGAGACTGACAGGCACGCTGACTCGCCTATTCCTATGCCAGTCCGAAAGGATACAAACGTCACGCCAGTCTGCAAGTGGTCAACCTCGCGAAGGTCTAAGGCAGTCAGCAGCGCGCGGGCATGTCAAAGTGCGTTCATCCAGCATGGGTATTATTGGAGGCAAGCGGCAAGACTGAATAACCCAAGACAACCAGCGGCAAACGCAAAACTCCGATGAGTGGAGAAAGAAGGCTACCAAAACATTAGCAAAAATATTATTTGGTTCATGAAATTGCCCTCTTTTCTTCTTCGTCTTCTTTTGGGGGTGATGAACGTGAAAAGCATCTGGCCCTCAAATCTTATATATATATATATATATATATATATATATATATATATATATATATATATATGATGATGATGATGAGGATGATGATGATGATGATGATGATGATGATGATGATGATGATGATGATGATGATGATGATGATGATGATGATGAGGATGATGATGATGATGATGATGATGATGATGATGATGATGATGATGATGATGATGATGATGATGATGATGATGATGATGATGATGATGATGATGGTGATGATGATGATGATGATGATGATGATGATGATGATGATGATGATGATGATGATGATGATGATGATGATGATGATGATGATGATGATGATGATGATGATGATGATGATGATGATGATGATGATGATGATGATGATGATGATGATGATGATGATGATGATGATGATGATGATGATGATGATGATGATGATGATGATGATGATGATGATGATGATGATGATGATGATGATGATGATGTGGAACCGACAAAGACAAGGGAGACCGGAATGGTCATTTCTGGCTTATTAGCCGTCGTCAGACAGTCATACCCAATCCCGAGTGTTGAACACTTGGGATTCGAACCCGCGACCTTTGGCATTTGAGTCGAACGCTCTACCATTGAGCCACGGGCTCGTTGCTTTGTCGGTTGCGATCAGAAATATGATGATAGTGTGTGGCTCACCGAGCATTATACAAAGCGCCTGGTTGGCGGGATGTAAGTCAACCGCTCGGTTGAGTGTGCCAATCGACGAAAGACGTTCGAACACTAGTCTGGCCATCTTTTTTCTGACTTACTTATTCACTGGTAAAAATGTACATCTCGAGGGTTTTAAGAGGCAGAATCTTTCTGTTTTTACTTTGTGTGTATTGTCATTAACTCCACCACGTCTCTGTAGTCCAGTTTGTTTACATTGGCAGTGGAATGATCTTTGGCATCCGGTAGGATTTAGGTGTTCCCAGCTTACTATCCAGTGACTGGGACGCTACTTCAAGCTCGAAGTTTCGTAATAGCTGTGAGAAGGAATGCTTCGAGCTCCCAGCTGGCGACTCATGCGAGGGGATCCGGCTACACTCTCGAATGCGATGAGGCTTCCGCGAACTCGCTTGTTCTCTTCTATTGATCTGAAGTCATGGTGTTTCCCTTGGTGACAGACAGGAAACGATATGCGGAATCGTTATCATTGCAACGCCCCTCTGTGAAATGCCGAACGGGATGTTCGAGCAAACTAATGCAGGAGGAGTGACTATATTAAATTAAATTATTTTTTGTCTGGTATAGATGAAGTGGCAGGACCGGATCACCGAATCACTCTAGAAAAGATGACTTTAAATATTGAAAATCGTTGACATGCCAGAGTAGATGTAGCATCGTTGGAACGGATACGCCATGAGGTTGGCTGGCGAACGCTTACCCGTTGAATCTCGATGCGACGTTCACAGGCAACGTGAAGGAAAAGGTCACTAGGGAGCTCATCTTTACGACCTGCGCTAGACACGCTTGAATCAACCAATTATCATACGAATGCTGTGCATTCAGGCCTGAGATTACCATAAAACTTGATCAGCAGTCATCAGAACCATTTGAATATCCGAGATTAAGGCTTAGCTGTAAATTTGAAAGCCTGAATTACTCTTCACTAAATGCTCACATATCTCACTGTAAATGCGCATTCAGACAACATATTCACGTCGCAGAGCCGTTCAAATCTACCTCAAAGGCACTCGGTCAAACGGACTCAAGCTGCAACACTATTCCGTCTTTGGCAAAATTAATATCCTCTCTGTCACCATACTTTTCTATTCCGTTTTCCTATTAAGGTTTCTGCCAGAACTCACGGAACGTGAAATTTTTAAAGTTTCCCCAAATATCTCTATGTTTTGGTTGACCTCATTAGGCCACCAGGATAAGATCAATTTTCATTTCGTAGGCATTAAAGCTGTCAACTGCGAAGGGACCTTAAAACCACATAGTGTGTCCTCGGTGGAAGTCTTTTTTTGGAAATTGACAGTTTAGGCAAAATTTATCGGATAATCTAAACGATGAATTGGTTGAAGTTCGCAAAGAATGTCGTAAATAGCTAGTTTCCGTATAAGTAGAAACGTCCTCTTGGAAGTTTTCACATTAAACCAATATTGCTAAGTTAAGCTTACTACTTTCATATTATTCTTCTAAGATGAATAGAAGATAGAAAGATCATTAGGAATTCTGTATTCGCGTTCGTTTTACGGACGAACAGTGTAGAGTAGTTTCCGTCACTCATGGCATTGAAAATAGAAGTTCTTGTATTCCTGTTCTTGAGGGTCTAGAGTTCGCGCACCAGGTCGCTTAGCTATTAATAATAAAGGATTGACAATTCATTTAACTGAAAAAGACATGTGATTTATTGCTTTTGCCATCATCAGCGAGGAATAGCAGCGTCAAGTGAAAAGATACAACATTCTGCAAATGGTTCCGGTTTCCGGCTTTACCCATTAATGTACGAAAGGAACTAAAATCCCTTAGAAGGGATAAAAACATCAAACGTCTATCTGACAACTGTAAAGGCAGGCTAAACTACGATCCCGAAAGAAACCAAATCAGTCCGTAAAACTGATTGACTGCCACGTCACTGTCATGAACGCGCTTGAAAATCTTTATAACTAGTCAGATTGTTTATAATGCTTAACGTAACCAATTTATCTCCCATTCACCAAGATTTTGTCTGAATTACGCTGACCGAATGTCACATTTGATGCAGTGCTTCACGTAACATATACTCTCTGTCTAACCTATGGCACGCATGGGTCTAAGGTGCATTCTATGGACTAAAAGGACCAATGTAAGTAGGCCTCATTGCATCCCGAATCGGAGTCAACATTTTCTCGTCAACTGGTAATCTTTCGAGATATGAATTTAACCCGTCAGACGCGGCAGGATAATAGTTGCTCCTTTCCAATCAATTAATCAATCACCTAAGTACTCTAATTATTGCGGTTATTTCTGTTTCGTCGTTGATGTGTGAGGTGGCAGGAGGTGTGAACACACATGCTAACTTCATTTTTGACATGGTAAGCCTATCACCAACACGGATGTTGGGATAAGGGTGATTAAGGACTTGGACGTGGGGTCCTAATTTTAATATATATATATATATATGCCAGCATACAAAGTGCAGATTACAAAGACCGTAATTACAGTTCATCCGCGACCACCGTCGAGTGCAGTGGCCAACTGAGCAACACACGTGTCCTGTCGCTGCACCCTCTCTGACTCGTCTTTCTTCCCCCTGACAATACCTCTTACCCGATTAGGCTTAATCTAAACAAAAGATATTCGCCTATAACCTCACTATTTTGACGGGGTATGTACACCTAGTTGGTCATGCTGTAGCTTTATGTGCAGGGAAGTGGCATCAGAAATTGAAGAAGTCGCCGTAAAACAGAAGCTTTCTAAAACCCCGCTCTCCTGTGGTATCGAGTTGACGAGCTGCGCTTCACTAACCAGCTAAGACGTGTATACATGTGCCTATTTCGGATTTTAACGGCAAGTAGGTGAGGCATTCGACCGATTGATTATGGCTATAGGGCGTAGCTCCACTTATCCTCTCAGCTGTCATGTATCAGTGGCTTGTCCTGGTCCAATTGAGGTTGTGTCTGCCTCCATCTGCCACGTTCCACATCCACTCAGGGGGATGGTTAAGGACGCGCGTAGATTCAGTGCAGCCCACAAATGGGCTTTAAAAACGTGGGACTTCAGTGTCAAAAGAGGATTATCCTATGCATATGCGACAGAAAGCAGCATCTGGTGACATCAGTTCTGATGGAATTGGTGATTTATGTTTGCACTCTTTCCTTCTTGCCAGATTATGCACGTCAAAAGGAATGAGCGGAAGGAGTCGTTGGTGCCTGAAATTCGGTCCAAAAGTGTTCTGACCCCGACTTATGTTAGCAGTTCTTTAGGCCTATATATATGTTTCCCGAAGCGATATTTGAAAATTGAGTCCTGGTAAACGTATTCAATGCGTTGGTGGGGGAGATTAATCACGCTCAATCTGTTGAGAAACGCTCACCGATCGCTGACGCAACTCACGCGTCCCGTTTTGTTGGCATTATTCATCTGCTTTTACTACTACTACTACTACTACTACTACTACTACTACTACTACTACTACTACTAGCCGCAATGCGGTTGCTGGAGGGGCTAGAGAGTGAGCCCCGAGATGGAACGGCTGAGTTAGTGTCATTAACGATTGACGAGCGTTCTTCAATCAATGTCCATATTCCAGCAGTAAATCGGAAAGTCAACAAGACTAAATGGTTAGGGATTTGGACTTCTGATCAACAGGGCGCGGGTTCAAGCCTTGCGTGGCGCACCCCTTGGAGTCCGTTATGACTGTCTGATGACGGCTAATAAACCAGAAATGGTCATTTCAGCCTCCTTTGTCTGTCTGGCATTGTTTTCCAGTCACTTTTCTGCACTCTCTTTGTGTTTTTGCCGATTCCGATGCAAGTCCTCTGGAGATAAGAGCAATTGAATTTCACAAGACTTAGATGGGATTTTTGAAACAAGAAAATTATCGGTCCATCGTTTCGGCTTTCCACCCGAATCCAGCAACAGCGACTGTTGCTGAAACGGGTAATTAGGTACAAGGAGCAGAGTATTTGTAGGATGAAGTTGCCATGCCACAAAATACGAAGAATACGTGCCCTGTCTCATGCAAAATGCCGACATTTTCAAAAACTCAATAATCACTCGCAAACCAGCACCCATGCATGCACAAAAGCTTTGAAATAAGAATGTACAACAATAGATGAATTTACAACTATAAGGATGTTTGCAAAGTGATAGTATTTTGATTAGTCATGCGATTTTTTTTTAAAGTGGCATTTTCCGAAAGCGGGATAAACTGTTGTAACTGTGACTAAATAATGTAAAAAGAATTTTCAATTGAACTCGTAAACATACCATTTTTTGCATATTATGAGAACTTCCCTGAAGCTAAATTTCTTTATTGGTATTTTTTATGTTCGATTATTATTAGCGTCAGATCTTCCATGGATAACTAACGATATTTTGTGTTTTCAAGCAATTGGCCATAAACTTAGATTCCCTTCTATGTATTTATCAAAACATTTAAGGTAAGATATTTCTTAAAACGTATTTCCGAAGAAGTGTATGTTTGCATATTTTATCTGATGCCCGTTTGCGTCATGATTTATATGTATAAAAACAGGAAACCTCATTGCCGATAAAAATGTACACCCACAAAATAGTCGGCAATTACTATAACTAACATCAGAATATTATACAATAAGTCCCGTCTTTAAAACGTGTTTTAATAAGATAGTAATCCGACGAATATATGCAAACTTGACCTGTATCTTATTTTAACTTTATGTGAAAATGTGGAAGTTTAACCATTTATTTACTTATGTGAAAAAAAGTTATACATTTTTAGTAGAAAATTAAAAAAGCTCAAATGTTTCTTATAATTGGAACGTTTCTGCTATAGTTGTTTACGTTAATGCACCGTGCTAAGATTGCAAATGCATACAACAGTGGCGGAAAATTTACGAAGATTTTTCTTAAAATGCTAAACGTCTGCCTATTGCCTTTCTAAATTCGATAAGTGGAAACTATATTATGCAAAAATGAATCTTATCGCATACTTCCAGTTTAACATCTGGTTTTGTTATTGTCCATCTACACAGTATTTAAAATGTATTTTTTTACGTTGCCAGTTTTGGCAAAAAGTATATTAATGCGTTTTGTGGCAAAAATGGGAGACATTTGCAAAAACATATTTTTTCCCTTGAATATCCGGCAACCTCCAACTACGCACATGCCAGGACTGTATTTCTTCACTATTTACGAAATAAATGCAGTGTTCTTTATTAAAAGCATTCTGAGCCTCAAAATCACCCACCAAACCAAGATGAGAAGACCAAAATTACCGTAACCTATTCATTTAAATGTCGATCACACATTGAATGAATTAGATCACCTACTGCACATGCGTTCATTACTGAGCGACGTGTTTGATGGCGTTGATGGCCGCATGTTCATCGCAAATTTTTCGCCTTGACGTGACGATTACTCGGCAAATTGGCTTGTTGTCAACGGGAATGATGGTCACTCATGCCCTCCCTCTCAGGTAAATTATTATTTTTTTCTGTATGAATTCAAATGTCCTGTATTCTCTTATTCGATAGTTTGTTATGCAGCGACAGGATGCAGCTGATGAGGTGTCGCGTAATGTTTTGATGTCCAATAAATCATGCTTGCTTGCTTTAATAGTCAGAACAGTCTGCTTTGTATGTATCAACTCCTAAAGGAAACATTTTTCGCAAGTGACTGTCGAAGGTAATATGTTGAATTGCGTAGTTTCTGCCTTTGACATGGTATTCCACAACAGATTCTATTTGGACGTTTTGCTTACTTATTTGCCTTCTAGTGAAATATCTGTTAGTGTTTTACAATGTCAATTATTCTTACGGCTGTAACACACAGCTGGTAAACGTTAAAAATCTTCAAAACTAGTAGGCCAATGTACACATCACACATTTTATACTGTGGTAAAGAAGATTTACTGACGTCACCGTGAAGAAAAGATGACGCTTTTTGACAGATAAATAGCTAATTCCCAAATAATAAAATGCTTAGAAATAGATTACTAAGCATCGCTGGAGTGTAATTTTTATATTTCCTTTTCCTATGGGCAATGCTTTTCCGACTCACCTGAAAATCAAACTTTTTTATCTTATCATCATGCGGTTTTTGTATGAACGATGAACCATGTGTCTTGGAAGATGTAAATAGGTTAAGATTGCCAGCTTCACATCCCACCCAAAAAGCACTACCTGCGGCAAAAACATTCTCCATGATGACTACTCCAACCATTAAGAAATGTAATGAATAAGCTATTGTGACGCATAGCGTGTTTTTAGTGCGAGCTAATTAAAGATACCAGGTTATACTTTATGACAATCATCACCTCCTGTACCAACACTTACTGTAGGCCAACGTTGTCTACTTGAGAGCATTTGTGAATTAGCGGAAATCCGTCACTGGGAAACTTGCATTTGCGGGCGGCCTTAGAAAACTTTAAAATGTATAATTAGCTTCTCAATATAAATTTATAGGTAGTGCTGCGAATAAATATATGCGTTGAGGCATGAAAACTAGCATTCCCATGAGCATGCTCCATTGCATGTCACATTGCATGTACCTACATACCATCTTACTATCCTATTAGAAATTAAAAAGAGAGTTTATAAGCCATTTGTTTTTTTATGTCCAACATCAGCTGATCGAAACTGCCACTTGTATATGATTTCTAAAATATAACAAGTATCGTTCTACTTACTGTATTCATTTATAATACATAAATACTTATCATATTTTTTATTCATATATAAAAATCATAACGACCATTCACATTAGTAGACACCCTTACAGAGAACCTGGTAGGAAAGCAGTCAGTGCCTCTAAGTAAATGCGCTCAGGAGAGTTCTGCATCTAAGAGAAGACTCGGGCAGGCCGAAGGTGGCAGACAGTGCGGTACCTGTTTGTGTGTACTTTATAGTTGAGTACTGTACATGCTTGGTATTGCCTGCAGACTTGTAACTTGTTGTGTAATGTATAACATTAATTACTTTTAGTTTTTTAACTATTTAATGTATAACCTGGGAAGGTTAAATATTTCTCCGTCCAAACGTCGCGCATATTTACAATTCGCGGGGATATAGGAACGTCACTCCTGCGAATTTGAGGGAACGACCTTAATATTTCGTGACGTAGAACTAGGCTTGAATGATCAAACGTGTTCTAACTGTAAATAGCATAACTACTTTTTCATGAGAACCACAATGTAGTGCATTATCATTCGAGGAGGTGTACATGGGGCAAATCATGTGAATGTTTTTGCGAAACTCTGTAGCACCTGCCTTTTAGCAATGGGAGTGCACGCTAGGGTTAACCTGATAATAGAACCCAAAACCTCAGGAGCGAAGTCGCTTGCTTGGACTGCAAACTAATTCCAGAGAAGGATTTGAACTCTGCCTAAACGTGACACTTGTGTTAGTTTCAAAACCTCTGTTGCTGTGGGGAGTTTAAAGGTACTGTAAACAGCAATAGGGTTCTTCGAGATTTCAGTTATATCTTACAAGATTAAGGTTTGTATGTAGACAATGAGGTGCTCCTATACAGTGTCAGTTATTTCATTGAACCTACCAGTCGTTAAACCTTGTGGTTTTTATTCAAACCTCTCTGCGACCAGTAAATCAAATAAAATGCATTTTTAAGAATTTTAAGCGAAAAAAATAAAAATATTTGTCGCAAAAAGAACTATTACGAATCTTAAATAGTCGACTTGCTTTCATGCCCCATTTTGTGCCTGTCACTTACGAATGGTTCGAAAGGGAAGGACTGGATTTTTAAATTATTATCTGGAAGTATCCAAAATCTTCTTTAAACTTCTCCCTTTGCAACTTCAATGTTAATTAAATGGCATGTACTTTATAGTTGAGTACTGTGCATGCTTGGTATTGCCTGCAGACTTGTAACTTGTTGTGTAATGTATAACATTAATTACTTTTAGTTTTTTAACTATTTAATGTATAACCTGGGAAGGTTAATATTTCTCCGTCCAAACGTCGCGCATATTTACAATTCGCGGGGATATAGGAACGTCACTCCTGCGAATTTGAGGGAACGACCTTAATATTTCGTGACGTAGAACTAAGCTTGAATGATCAAACGTGTTCTAACTGTAAATAGCATAACTACTTTTTTCTTGAGAACCACAACGTAGTGCATTATCATTCGAGGAGGTGTACATGGGGAAAATCATGTGAATGTTTTTGCGAAACTCTGTAGCACCTGCCTTTTAGTAAAACCAAATGATTGGAGGACATTTTTAATCGCAGGCCTCAGTCACACTAATGCATTCCCGAAAGCAATGGGAGTGCACGCTAGGGTTAACCTGATAATCGAACCCAAAACCTCAGGAGCGAAGTTGCTTGCTCGGACTGCAAACGAATTCCAGAGAAGGATTTCAACTCTGCCTAAACGTGACACTTGTGTGAGTTTCAAAACCTCTGTTGCTGTGGGGAGTTTAAGGTACTGTAAACAGCAATAGGTTCTTCGAGATTTCAGTTATATCTTACAAGATTAAGGGTTTGCATGTAGACAATGAGGTGCTCCTATACAGTGTCAGTAATTTCATTGAACCTACCAGTCGTTAAACCTTGTGGTTTTTATTCAAACCTCTCTGCGACCAGTAAATCAAATAAAATGCATTTTTAAGAATTTTAAGCGAAAAAAATAAAAATATTTGTCGCAAAAAGAACTATTACGAATCTTAAATAGTCGACTTGCTTTCATGCCCCATTTTGTGCCTTTCACTTACGAATGATTCGAAAGGGAAGGACTGGATTTTTAAATTATTATCTGGAAGTATCCAAAATCTTCTTTAAACTTCTCCCTTTGCAACTTCAATGTAAATTAAATGATTAAGCTACAATATATGCATCGTCGGTACATACAGTTTACCCACAAAAATATCATTTATTGAAAGTGCTATGCTTTTTTTACTCTCTGTCTGGGTTTCTTGGTTTTTGGCATACAGTTTGTTTTTGAAGTGCTGGCTTTGATCTGAGCACAGACGGGCGGCTTTAACCAACTTTCATGATCTCGTTACAGAAGACAATATTTATAGCCCACAACCTACTCAATTTTATTTGCTCTTGGTTTAACTCTTTTGCCGCAGATGGCATCGAAACGTACAGCGGAATACCTGACCAAAACAAGTTGGTTTTTACATTAAATAAAACGTTTTTAATAAAAAAAACTGAAAATTGCGCCCTTTTGACTGGCTAAATTGCAACCCGCGAAACCTGCATACCGATGACTGGCGACCGCTGAGTGCGTCCGAGAATTCATCTCTCGCACGTCCGTCGTCTGAGTATCCGGAAAGCCCTGTAGATGAATAGTGCAGTGAAACAAAAAAAATTATTACCATCCTTATCATAGTTTGCCAGAAAAAAAAAATCGCTGCAAAATTAAATTTATATGCTGTCAACTGCAGAAGACGCTGTAAAGTTAAGCAATTTTTTACGTGCTTACTTTGATGAGGACATAATTCTTAGTCCGTGATGGCGAGCTCACTGTGAAAAAGTGCCATGTTAGTTGTGTTTATGTGTGCTGATAAAGTGTCCGTGGTTCAGTGGAGCTGGCGAGACCTGGACATCACTATCACCTGCTCAAATCCTCATTAGCAAGATAGCAGGATAAGAACTAGAAGGATGGCTTTATTCTGTACAGGATCCCATCGTTTCTCTCTGCCACACTGGTGGCTTCTGGTAACCAGACTAAACTGCTCGTGTCTACTTAGTTAATGTAAGTTTTCAAGGCAGACTGGTGATCTGCGAGTCAGGTGGCCCTGGCTCCTTTTTAATATGATCGTTGGCACTCGCACGTGTGAGATCCGAGCCACACACCCATCTTGAGGTGAAATAATTGCGCTTAGGTTTGGTGGATCAGACCGTATGTTTGGCACGCTCGGACGGGGACACTAGCTATGTCAGACACTGTGCACATTCTCCACACCAGAAAACAAACCAACTGTGGCCCGGGAGTGATAATAGGTCGACGGCTCAGTGCATTATCCTCACTTTAAACAATCTGACGTGGTTAGACCTATCACGGTGCCCTTAAAGCAGTGGCTTGGAAGATTGCTAACTGATGGGACAACTCGGAGCGCGCATGGTCAGCCCAGTTTGTGTGGAGTGGACGGCTGCTGGATGGAGGCTCGGACTGCGATGGCTCCTACCTAACATGAGCTCTATGGCACTCCTTCTCCGTGGGATCCGAACCAAATGTGTTGACACGCCTAGGCGCGGTTTCAGCTGCGCCAGCCACCTACGCACTCTTCGCTCACCAGTCTCTTTGATGCGGATTAAAAGAGATTACGGTAGATACAGCTCAAGTCTACTACTACAACTATACTCGAAATCACGCGCCAGTCACCGTCCCTGTATCCCTCCTGGTGTTGCGCGCAGGGTGGAACAGGTCGGAAACCAGCGTCGAGCCGTCGTGTATTATCTTACCCGGAGTTAGTCTTCTTATATTCGAGTGTTGCCCGCTGCCACATTAGCCCATGGGGAAGGACTACAAGGGAGGCATGGAGGATGGCCCCGAAAGTCTGGACGTACTTGTGTCTGCAGGTCAGCGCGTCTGACGTAATTGGTGAAGGTGGCTTGGCAACGAACGCATTCGGGATGAAAGTGAATGACCTTGATCAACCAGAGTCCTGAACGGAAGAATGTAAATGGTGCCATAAACTATCAGTATGTCTTAATTAGACTGCCATGCACATCGTACTTTGAGACAGACATTGTTGACAGTTTTATTAAAAGATCTTCAGAGCAGTGAATCGAGGAAAGAGGACATCGTCGTGCGAGCCGTGAAATGCAAAGGACATGTGGATTAGCCATTGCACGCAGATCCCTTTGGCATCGTCTAGACGCAATATTTAGATCAGACCCGATGACCAGAATGGATGGACAGAGAGAAGCTGCGGCTCTGTCATCCACCTGAGTTATATTCTCCGGATAGTAAGTCCTCATCGAGAGGGGGAGACCGTGGGTCATGCGTTTCCTGCAACTTTGACCGAAAGTTCCTTGTTGTCAAATCTTTTGTTTCCTTCTATTCCCACTTACTGCCGTCCAAATCACGATATCACCCACAGTACTTATTTATCACAATTGGGTGTGCACTGGCCTGAATAGAGATTCGAGCCAACTGGACAGGAATATTCAACCATCTGCGCACGAACGCCGAAGTGTTTTCTCCACGACTGCTGAATTTTCCGTCTTTGCATGACCTAGTGGTGGTAAGCCAATGAAGTTTTAAAAGGGAGCGCATTAGTAAAACCGAGTGGGACAGTACGGGCAACCCGGTTGCAGAAAAACATGCCGACGCATGCTTATTCATGATTGAAAGTGGGACTCAGGTTGGCCAGGAGTCCATTTTCCCTTCTATGAGCTTCATGAGGTTAGCGCAGAGGTGACGCCTATCAACCGCTTCGTCCTGGATTCACCGGTGCTTTGTACACGTTTAAAAGACTATTTTGTCAGCATGTGTTTGCTCCTGATAAATACTTATCACATATACTAGCAGCAGCATGCGCTGCTGTGGTCAGAGTACGCTAGCTAATCCTGTGCGAACATAAGAACTACCAGGGCAATCCTATTGGTCAGCTTATTGCAGGCCATTTACCGAACCATCAAGCCCCTGCCTGTGAAATTGTAAATCGCCAGCCTCTTCCCACCTCACGAACCCTTCTAAAAGTATACTCTCTGCCTATATATATACTCCTCTAAGCTCCCTTCCCCCTCAACCCTGCGTGCACCGATGAACAGAACTCAACTTTCCCAATTAATAGCATGGTTTAATTACCGTCTCCCCACCAGCCACCCGAGGCTGATACACATTTATCTAAAGTACGCATACTTTCGAGGGGTAGTCCACTCAATACCTCAGAAAGAAGTTTCGTGACCGCATAAGCTGTTTCAAGTTCATTCCACTTAACTCCTCATTAAACTTGCAATCGCAGAAATATTATTGTTGCTTAAAAGACCCCATACTTTTTTCTGATTAACAGGAATGAATATCCGACCCTTATTGAGTGCTGAATAATTAGGAATATCCGATAAGAAGGAGACAAGAGTACTATAGCATGAGTTTCCTTCGTTTGACGTGTCGGAGGAAGGCTCTTATCCACCAAATAAGGTCAACAGGTGCCCCTGGATGCTGCTTGATTTACGGGATGCCTGCGACGCACACATATGATAGAGTAAGGGACGCCTACATTCATTATAGAGGCTTGTTGAGGACATGATGAAGACTTAGTCCCCGCATCTGGGACGATACTTTCCTCGCCGGTGGTGAAGATCATGCAAAGATGTTTGTCTTGCAGTTTTTTAATGCCCTCAGAAACTAATCGTTACCTTGGAGTAAATTGGTTTACATTACGGTCTATATGCACAGATCGAAAGTTTGATATGAAGTAAATTGGTTTACATTACGGTCTATATGCACAGATCGAAAGTTTGATATGAATATTGGGGGCCGAAGTCCGTCAGCCACAGCCCCATATCGACTTTCGATCTGTGACTATAGACTGGAGTGCAAACTGCTTTACTTTAAGTTAGGCATTAATTTTGGTGTAAAATTAACAGCAGAAATTTCTAAACTGGAATACCTACAAGAAACTGTAAGAAACTGGAATACCTACAAGAAAGGACTATAGACTGGAGTGCAAATTGCTTTACTTCAAGTTAGGCATTAATTTTGGTGTAAAATTAACAGCAGAAATTTCTAAACTGGAATACCTACAAGAAACTGGAAGAAACTGGAATAACTACAAGAAAGGACTGTAGACTGATGTGTAAACTGCTTAACTACAAGTAAGGCATTAATTTTGGTGTAAAATGAACAGCAGAAATTTCTAAACTGGAATACCTGCAAGAAAGCACACGGAATGCTGAGGAATCCACTAACCAGCCGAACCCTTTACAGCTGTGTTCTTAAGCGGCGGAATACCGGCGGAACACGTGTCTTGGCTTTTGGCTGGTACCTGTGCTGTCAGTATATCCTATCATGCAAAGGGAAGTATTTCATATCAAATACGTCCCTTGCGGCACTCTCCAAACTTTCTAGAAGGGGTGGTTGGACTTGTTGGTGGATCCCATGCAGGCAACGTTGACCCGAACAACTCGTCACTCACGTGGTTAGAAAAAACCACCAGAATTTCGTTCTCGACGATATTGAGAGTGTGCTCAGATCCTTTTGAGAATCCATCATCTCAGAGTTGAAGCTATGCATATACACATCTGATGCTTGTTCATCAATCGACGCCCTGTTTTGCAATCTTAGCTGGGTTGGGCACTACAGCAGACCCACTAAAGTACTGCAGACGTTGTTTTCATAGCAATGTGTCCTTCGGTCTCACCCCAAAGAAACGGATGGTTTTCCCGTGGCGTGTGAAGGCGACTGATGGCTTTCCAGACGTTTTGTACAGATGCAGATTTGACGCATTCAATTTGGTCGCTCCTTTTCCTGCGCGTGAACCGGTTTTTGAAGTTGCACGGGTAACCCTTCCTGTTAACCACAAGTCGACTTTACAGCAGTTCAATTCAAATGCGCGATGGCAGGCCGAAAATGGGCTTTCATGCAAATGTCTTCATAAAAATGAAATTGCAATAACTGTCGGGCACCGATACTGGCCTGGTGGACGGCATGGTAGAAGGAGCACCGATCGAAGAAGCTAAGAAAATAGTCACTGATATTGTCAAAAGAGTGGCATGCAAGTCCCAAGCGCCCCGGAGCTAAAACTGCCGATGTCCAAGCCCTCCTAGCATGCCCACACTTTTAACGCTAAGTACGCATGTGAATCGGCCTGGTCGGAAAACTTTGGATGCAGTGCAACAGCAATCCAACAATATTAAATTCTGCGCCAGCGAACATCCCTTATTCCAACCCTGCTTCAAACTCCAACAACACCCACCACCGGTAATCAAACGACCGATATCCTAACGCCCTCGATCCCTGGCATTATTCTCCCGCCTTCAACACCGGCGTTGACCACATCCCGGCTGGCACCACATCCCCCGGTCTCACCACCGAAGAGACTGATGTTGCCTAGTAGGCCGCACGGCCCTTGTCCATGCCACCGTATTCTCAGGTGTTTACTGGAGCTGTTAAATCCACTTCAATGGTTTTCAAAACTCCCAGGATTCGGTGCCCATTCCGCAAAACGCGCCACATAGGTCTTTTACAAATGAACGGCTCAACACCGTGTCGGTTCACATCAAGGCGATTGTTGACGACGGCTGCACTGTGGCAGAGGGCTGATCTGTGGAGGCTTTGCCTGTTTCGCAATTTTTGGTAAGGTAGCCCGTAATATGGTGACATTTTGAAGTGAAAATGAAACCAGATTCACGGAAACGGGATTTTTAGAACACCAGTGGGACTTTAGTTGCCTGCAGAAGTTTGGCTTTGGAGCGGGGAGGAGACAAAATATGGTGGGAGAGGGAGAAAAAACAGAGAAAAAAAGAAAGAGAGAATAGGCTTTATTAGAAAAATGGTGGTAGAAAATTTCCAGCAAAAGCCCGCTCCAGTATCATGATGAGAATATAGAATAAATGCTCATCGATAAAATATGTGAGATAAAATAGTATGCTTACTTATGCAGCGAGATTACTTCCAGTTTATGGAGTGCAGATTCACTGCATACAATGAACCTTACGTAAGAAAGTGTGGTTAATCGTTGATAGGACCATGCACAACAGGAGATATGCTGGAATCCAAGCCGTGTCGGATGGAAATACTTTGCAGAAATAAGAGGACCTTTCGGAAGAGAGCAACGTCATTGCGAATCCGATTAGTGAATGGCATGAGCGAAAAGCGGGTGCCGCACATGTCCCAAATCAAGCAGGTCCGTCATTGTAAAAAAAACAAGAATGACCAGAGTATAAGAGGCGCAATAAACGCATCTCCTTCTCCTCCGACTTTGGGATGGGAAGTGTGGTATGAGCAAAAAATAAATCTTAAAGATGAAATTTAAGAAATTTATCAAGATTGAATTAAACTAAAAGGAATAATCCAAGGTAAGTGGCAGTCAACGATCGGTTTCTGGACTCACTCGACCCGTTGGGCCTTGGGACCCACCAGCAATCGCACGGCAGCTAATGATACATCAGAACAACATGACCGAGAAGGACAATAGAATGGCCAGTTCGAGCGTATAAGCCGTAAACATCCAGTCATAGACAATTCCACTTGTTATGGCATCCAAGGCTCAACCTCAAGACCTGTTGGTTAGAAATCTGACGCGCTACACCCTGTCTACTTAACATAGTAAAGACACGCTATCGAAACCGGCAGGACAACGAGCTATTGGCGCAGTGTAGAGCGTTGAACTTTTAACCAACAGGTCACGAGTTCAAGCCTCGGATGCCGTAACACCTGGGGTTCGGAATGTCTGCCTGATGACGGCTAATAAGCCTGAAATGGCCCTTCAAGTCTCCCTTCTCTTTGTCAGTCCTATACCCGATCGCTCAGCGCCTACTCGCTATAGTTAATATTCCTGATCGAAACCGTCAAGACAACGAGATCGTGATGCAGTGGGTAGGGCGTTGGGCTTCTAACTAACAGGTTACGAGATTGAGCCTTGAGTGCCACAACACCCGGGGTTGGGTATAGCTGGATGATTACAGCTAATAAGCCAGAACTGGCCATTTTAGTCCTCTTTGTCTTTTTCGATCATGTATTCTGCTTAAAGGAATTAAGTTGGCAAATTTAAGTGATCTGGGCTGAGCTCGTCTGGACGGATTCAAGCTTATTCGGACGTTACGCAGAGGTTGACAGGCTCCCCACTCTCAAGGCGTTAATAACCGTTCATCAAACAGAACAGAAAGAAGCGTGCCGTCCCTTTTTGTTAGCCCCGGACTGATCGATTTATTCTGTTCACTGTCTCTAGACTTAGAGGATGTTTGGCGGGCAGTCTAGCTATCTAAATTATGAGTAACTCCATGGATATAATTAACGGATAGTGTCACATTCAAAAACCAGATACCTAAGACCTCAATGGGAAGAATATGGCAGGATTCATGAATTGTAGATGGTAGCTATAGAAAGACGTACTGAACCGATTTCTGAAAATTGAGAAGAAGACCCCATTCTTACTGCCGTACTGAGACATGAGTTAAGTTTTCACTAAAAGGTTGGGGCTCAGTCTAATATTTATAGTTCGACCATCATAACCAACGATGTCCACCGTGTTCCACATAGCATTATGAGCCAGAGACAGTGTATTGAACGTGAATAATTTAATAGTTTAGTGGACTAGCGACTCACCAACTGTGCTATCTCCTTCGCCACACAGATGAGATCAGTGTCAAGACAGATTCAACGAGACCGGAGACGGAATCAGGCGCAGTGGCCGATTAAGTCAAATAATCCATGTGTACGTTCCGGGTTTACACTCAAACAAGGAATAAACAGTTTGGGTCCCAAATGAGTCAGGGTATCATGGAGGTTGCACCTCTACGGACTTATCGTAGCCTGACTATCAATCCTAAGTGGTGGACCGTGTTATCCCGCAGCTTTGCATTTTTTCAAGCTATGGATTTTAGCGTACCGTGATATTTTATAGCTACATCACATAGTTTATAGTATAGACTATGAATGAAATCTGCATTGGGTGCAGTACCTACTGTTGACCTCTCTCTCTTCCCTCTTCAAACCCTAGTCTACTGTCGGACCTGACCATTCATCTGATACCAGAAAGGGCGCAAGTGTCTGACAGAGGTAACCATACGTATGCGCGTCCCACACACGAACTGATTACCGCAAAACACCAGTTTTCCAGTTCCATTTTAATTGTAGGACCAACGACCATATCCGCAGCTCGAAGTTCAGTTCAGTATATTTGAGAAAAATAGACTAACGCATTGGAACTACCTGTTCGTCACATAAAGATGTAAAGAATTAGAAACAATTTAAACCAACTACGGTCAATTTGTTATTTTATATAAAAAACGTAGTCTCGCCTGTGGTTCGTCTAGATAAAGGTGTGCGAAGTTTGACAGTTGGTTTAACTCGGCTACCTCGGTCTCGGGGAGCGCAATGCAACCGCGCTTCTCCCAAATACCAGCACAGATTTCCAATTTTCGCATTTCATAGGCTTAGTTTTCGAATTATGCCTTCGTATTTCTTACCTCGGGATTCTTTGTGGGAGAGCGCCGAAGGTGGTTCAGCGCTCAGTGGAAAATAAGTTAGGTAAGGCTAACTTAAGGCACTGAAGAGTGTTCGCTTAGTTTATTAAACGTGATTTGGATAAGTCCTTAATCCAAACCTGTTTTTTATATCAGCATCACTAAATATTTTTATGAAGACTATCATTAGCTTGAAACCTCCGGAGTAGATTTCGACTATTCAAATAGCCTTATCATTTTCCTGCTGTCAGTTTTAGATGGATGTCTCCAAATATTCAAACCGATGGTCAGGCAACTTCATTACGACATGCTGGTACGCGTGATAAACAGTGAATTCACTCAAAATGTTTTCCCGTGATTGACAGAGTGAATTAGTGCTGCATCTAACCTTCCTCTTAGAATATCTCCAAGACTTGCACCAGGAGAATTGACTGGGAATCGAGATAAACCATGAAACATATGAGGAACTTTTCCACATCCACTATACGACGGACATCAAAATATATATCCAATTTCGGGGCACATAACGTCTCCCCTGCAGACGACCGCGCATTAAACACCATAACTGAAATTGACGTACACCAAACTTCGCGGATTATTGGTCTCCAGATCCGCGTATGGCGATTGACAAGACCACCTGCGCCAACTGTTGAGGACAGCTAAATGTCGATAAGTATTAATAGTAATCGTGTCGCCATGGCAGAACGACCGTACTGACTGCCAAGGTTGATGAATGAATTTTCAAAGCCCGAGAGGCTTTTAGCGATATACGACTTCCAGTCTAACCTCTTCATATTATGATCATTAGCAGGATGACGAGGGACGTCATTCTGACAACGCTTCTCAGTGTCTCAACAATTGCACAATGCAGGCAAGAAAGCTAGACTATCTCTATTTCATGTGTTTTCGAAGGATATCAAGGATATGCCAGCAGCAGACTATTCGCAAATAAATCTACCTACGATGGAACAGCCACGTCGTGCTCATAGATGGTGAACACGCGAATAGCGACCCCCCACGTAAACATCGACGTTGCAGGACGCATTAGAGACCTGCCTTAAGTGCTTACAATATAACCCAGAGACTTCGGAACGTGTTGACAAGACCGAAACAAGAGTAAACGGCACACATTTCCTGACTCAAGAGAGGAATCTAGCGATCGAACGTGCGGGCAAGTGATCCTCCCAGTACAAGGTCACCTCAGCTAGGCACGCTACACGCAATCGGACACTGATGTCTAATTCTAACCACAAAACAACCGTCTGTATGGGTTTGTTGTGTTTGAGCTGCCACAAAGTTGAAAATATGCACATAGGTAGGAGAGTTTATATGTAGATGTAGATAGAACCCCAAATAGCAGAAGACAAAACCGCAAAATAATTCCACATAATTGGGCGGCGTCTGTGCGGCGAACAGGTGCTGGTGAAGCTGACTCAGGAGGCACCGGCAGGCAGGTTGCAGGGTAGCAACCAAAGGGATTTCCACGGAGGCCGACAAACGCAGATGTGAGTAAATCCGGCTAAAATTGCCGGTTTCTTTATGCAAATCAGATAGGTTGGGTGAGTGGGAGAAAAGGGAACGGCGGAGAATGGAAGGGACATCTGTGGTTAAGAGGAACTATTTTGGAGAAGAGGAAAGGCGCACAGAGAGCACACCGGGAGGAGGCAGCGAGAACGGCGGAAGGCCTTAAAGTACTAAGTTGCAGAAACTGACCTGCCTTCTTCAGGCAGCGCCGGTCTCGAAAGTCTGGCCTCAAACCAAGTACAGATCCGATGAGGTCGCATGGGCAGTCTGATGCTTCAACCATACCTCATTTAGACTCCGATAGGCAGGTTCGTCCAGGAAAAGGGGGTTACCCCGTCTGCGCAAAGAATAGCAAGAAAAAATGTTTTGAAAATGGTCTACTTTGCCTGGACAGAATGAAACATCGAGATGACGTACCCAAATACCGGTCTTTTGGTGCAAGAAAATTATGAACAGTATAGAGACGACAGCATCGTAGCACTAGCAGTCGTAGTATTCGTAGAATTAGTAGTAGTAATAGTAGTAGTTGTAGTAGTAGTAGAAGTAGTAGTAGTATTAGTAGTAGTAGTAGTAGTAGCAGTAGTAGCAATAGCAGTCGTAGTAGTAGTAGCACAGTAGCAGTAGTAGCAGTAGCAGCAGTAGCAGCAGTAGTAGTAGTAGCAGTAGTAGCAGTAGCAGTAGTAGTAGTAGTAGTAGTAGTAGTAGTAGTAGTAGTAGTAGTAGTAATGTTAGACATTTAACGCAAATATAAGACACACGCTGAGAGCAGGTGATGGAGTCAAGCCAAATACGATGAGCGGGGTATCGCAATTTCTTAGCACGTAGTTATGTCCTGCAAAGTTTACGGGTCTTATCGCTCAACTTCAAGCAGTCAACTGGCCAAACTGTGGTTCTCGTGCGCTTTACCGCGTGAATAATGCTATGTGTTTGCACACATAGTCTACGTAAAATTTAGCTGCCCGACATAGCACACTGCGCTGGTTAGATCTCTTAAAGTTTCTGCCTCAACATTAAGAGGACAGAATTGCCAGCAAACCCTCAGTCGAGAGGGGCGCTGATGGTGCGTACAAATTTACTCAAACACAATCCGACCGGTGCAATCTTGATGCACACAAACAATTTTTTTTAAATTAACGCGCCCTGAATTCTTTCCAGGAAAGCGAGGGTGGAGTTAGCATGCCCCAACTGGAAGTCCAACTGGGTGAAACAATAAGCACGACCGAAAGTCTCTGATAGAAGCGAACAGGCGAGTTCCAGGAAGCAGTTCAGAAGAAGAGGCGAGCACTGGAACATGGTGTTTATTGGCCTGACGTTTCGGATTCGCTCTCGAACCCATAATCAACAGACAGTTGCAGGTGATAGGTTTGAGAGAGAATCTGAAAAGTCAGGCCAATGATCGCCTCTTCTGAGTCTCAACAATAACCGGTGCTCTCAGCTCTGATAGGAGGGAAGGGAACAGTGCGAAGAGGCCTAACCTCAGATCTACGTCAGTTTCACCGAATTCATCACGATAGGGTTCCGTGAGCTCGGTGGTGCGACGAGCCTGGTCGGAGAGCAGCAGGAGATGGCCAGACTGTAGAAGCAGAATGAGCGCGTAGCCCGAGTGATTGCGTCGCACGTGTGCCTGCATGTCGTAGACAGGGTATTCACGTCGATAGGTGGAAGAACCGCCACCGTCGCCCACGCGATCCCGCAGAGGCTGGTCGCAGTGCTCAAAAGTGCGGCAACTGTAACAAGCGAAACAGGCCACTGCACCACACGCCAGGCACAGGCTGGGGTCCGAATGAATGTTGCTCCCGGTATGCACACTCCTGTGGGCAGGAAGAAGTTAACAGATGTTGTACAAAGTTGGGTAAAATTTGCATAACACGAATAGGAACGAATATACTATGAATTCCGGGTTCTGATTGCAATGGAAATGAAAACACGATCATTTGACCCAGCCTTATTGCTAACACCACCTCCTCCAAGCGAAAATGCGAGTCCTAAAAGGTAACTCAGAAGAAGAGGCGATCGTTAGGACAAAATAAAATTTACTCGTCTGACTTTTCGGATTTCGGCTTGAACGCATCTCTAGAGAGAGCATGAGATAAGGGTCGGATCGGAGGTCGTCAGCCACCTTCTCGCACACAGACCGCGCGCAACCATTAGGCGTCAGGGAATGTTCGGCGCCCAGTTTGACCAAAGCAATCTGCCAAGCGGACAGCGCGCAGAAAAACACATTTTTCAACGTCAATGCCGATGAGCCAGGTGACCGAACCATCATCACGCCAACTTTCAACACGGGTGATGACATTTCAGGAGATAACGATATGCATTCATTCCAGCAAGAAATTTGCGCTCCAGAGGGAAATTATCCTCCATGAAGAGGAGCCTTTAAATTGTCATTGGTATGTGGTAGCATAGCCATTGAACCCTACAAGTACGGTAACCTCTTGTGTAAGAATTACCCATATTTGATGATTGGGTTTGAGCTGCGAACCAAAACGTCAGGCGAATGGAGTTCCTGTGACAGCGATCGCGTCTATTTCTTTCCAACAACCTCCTTCTCCGCCTCAACGACTGCCAGTTTCCTCTTTGCTTGACCATGGAGACTACTCATTTTTCGATAAATTATGGTGATGATGGTGTCCTGTACGCGACCGATAGCACGTTTTTGTTCTTTCCGCTATCATCGCAATATACAGCAAAAAACGTGGTGACAAAATATAGATGATGATTTTGAGGCTCGGGAAAGTTTTATTCTCGTGGAAAATATGCTTCGAGGACATTTAAATAAGGAGACAGCTCATTAACTTGAGTGGAAATGAGGGTTATTCAGGTAATAGACCACATCTGCGCATTCACGTGTGTTTTTCTATTGGACTGTAAACGGGGTGGCTTAACCCAAATAAATTTCATCCCCTTTAAAAATTGGATTTGTAAATAGGTGCGAATGTGTGCTTCGACGCAGTAAAAACGCCCATATCTATTAAGCTAGTATTTACAAATATTCATCATTCAACGCGGAAATGTTCACCATTAAGCTGTCATTTTGAATTCTGTGTATAACGAGATACCTCACCTGCAGCCTATTTTCTGCTAGTATACACTGCACAAACAGAAGGTGTAGTGCAGTAACGGTTTGAAAAATATGCTAGTATTTATATAGCCACTTTATAATCGTAGAAAGGAACCTAAAAGTACACAACAATATTGAAAACTTAACTATTACGAATAGGAATGCGAGTTTTTCGTCTACTCCAAAAAAAATTATCAATATTTCTCCCAAAAGAAAATAAGCGGGTTAAAGGTTCCAATTTTTCCCCGACTTTACCTTTGAAGAAGGTAAGGCATGTGGACATGTCTTAGCACTCTTTAACAGGCGACTTAATAAAGATTTTACAATTTTTTAGGAATATATATTAATTGTAGGCCTTCGTTGTGGCCAGTAAGTTTCTTCGACGATGAGGTTCCATGTCTGGATGACTCTACAAACATGAGAAAGAGGGCTATCTGTACGAGAGGACTGCTCAAGATATTCAGTAAATTCTTTCAAGAGGGAGCTTGTTTTGAAGAACTGGAGAGGCACAAGGTATATAAATTTTATTTTCAGGCACCGAAACCACAAAATACACACTGACATTCCAAGGACTTTACCAGTACTAAAAAACAACAAAAATAAATCTACGATTGCAACTGCTAACTTTATTTTCATTTTTAAGTTATGATCGATAAACCGATAAACGGTTTGCGATTCATAAGGCATGTCTACAGCTAGGCCACCTACGGTATTTATGCGGGAACGGGTTCACATCTACATGTTGGCTTAACAAAACACACGACCTGCAAATGAATGATAGAAGTCACAAACCAAGGAAATATTTACTAGCACGAAGTCCCCCAAAACATGACGGCAGCGGCCAAGAATTGACTAGAGAGCTGCGGAATGCTTTAAACAAAACCGTTTTAGGGGTAGGAATACGAAAAGGGCGCCCGCACAGGTGGGGTATAACATAACCTTAGTTCATTAACGCCTCGCAACCTGAAACGGTCTACCATTAAAGATCGGGTATTAATTCACACAGAAATAGGCGATCACCGATTCGTTGGATAGACGAGGCAAATGCTTCGTTTCATTGTGCAGCGATGAGAAAGTGTGGAGTAGAAAATACTGAACTCGCAGCCATTACCTTAAACTATTAATCAAATTATAAGTTAACGGTACACTTAGTGAGCTGTCTGACACAAAAGGCGAAAAGGATCTGCTCGGCCGATAGCATTGACGAAGAGCTTAAGGTTGTAGAAAGCACTTTTCGATAGAATAGATATCCAGATAGATTTATTACTGAGAATATGAGCGAAAGACCACCAAAGCCGCCAGTGCTAACGGCAAACAAGAAACAACTATTCATCAGGGTCTCATTACAAGGGGACGCAGCAAGTGAACTCTTACAAAGTTTCCTAAGCCAAGCTGTGTCAAGCACCTTTCCAGCAACTGATGCCCATGTACTGTTCTCGACAACTCCCATCCTATAAGGAGGGGGCAAGGACAAACTGCCAGCCCAGGCCACCTCACTGTGCATTTATTCTTTCCCCTGCTCCTGTGGGGCAGAATATATTGGTCGCACGAGCCGGCGTTTGTCTAAAAGAGTTCGAGAACACCTTATAGCATGGTTGGGAAAGGGGCAGATAAAGAACCTCAACAGCTCTATCCCTCGCCCGTGTGGTACACACAGGCCATCGTGTAAATGCCAAAGAGGGCTTCTGGGTAATTTACAAGTTCCCCTCAAACTATTCAAGATTCCTTGGACAGCGTCTGTTGGCTACGGCAGAAGCAGCTGCAATCAGGCTACGCAAACCAGTACTGTGCACTCAAAAGAACTTTATACAGGCACCGCAATTACCGTGGCCGAAAGCCACTAATTCAGTCGCCCGCATTTAATTACCTGTCCCGGCGGCCGCCATTCCTCTGACGATGATCAGAAAACGGACCGCAATTTTTTTTTCTTTCGCCCTCCCTCCCCCCATCCTGACAACCGTACAATTCTTTCTACTTACCCGCATATATGACTTAGTCACACAGTGAGAATTTATCGAAAGCTAACGTATGCTCGCCAAATTGTTTTTGAACCATACATGCGACCGACCAATCGTTGTAACCAACGGCGCCCATGGTTATCCCATGGAGTGATTTACGCGTGAATAAGTCAGGCAGGAATTGGTAGAAACCGTCCTACTGTCACGTTACTGCGACAGAGAAAGTAAAGACTACCGGAAGCGAATGTGGGCGCATTGACCAAAACAAGAAAACAGTCCGTCTGGGCGTACCAAACACATGATATGTTCACCACTCTATAAGTACCAAACTACAATAAGAGAGCTCTAGAAGTCGATAGTGGTCGAAACAGTAAGCGCAACAGTTAATAGTTAGAAGGCCCCGAGCCTCAGTCAAAAGGTACAAGATTTACGAAACAAAATGTGTTGAACATTACCAGCAAGGACAAGGTCATTACCCATCGTCAGCCAGTCATGCCTGACCTCAGGTTTGTAGCACTCGGGGCTCGAGCCCGCGACCTGTTCATTTGGAGCCCAAAGCGCTAACCCACTGCGCCACAAGCTCGTCGTTTGGAGCTTTCAAAAGAAACCGCCATTCCATTGCCCCAGGCATGCGTGTATTTTCGACTCCAATAATGTAATGTCGATCTTTTGCGTAGAATAAACCGCTTCAGGCCCAGCAAGAAGGGCAGCAGCACATGCTCGCAACCCTGACTCGGTATTTTTAACTGTTCTGCCCTCGACGCGAACAATAATGCTCGGTGATATAAAAGACAACAGGAGCAGCAGCAGCAGCAGCAGCAGCAGCAGACGAGTTAAATCGAGGTAGATAAAAGTCCAACCCAGTACTGCAATGGCACTTTGCACTTAATTTGCCATAACCATTTTGAGTGGCAGTCTGACCTGCCAGTTTAGCCCTACTTTACGTCGCTATTTAAACGGATGCAGCCTACATCCGGCAGCTTTTCGTTTGCCAGCAGATAACGACATCGCACCCTCCGGCGAGTTGAAGTGTCTACAAGACAAGAATGTTTTGCGGCCAGGGTAAATGGCAGGAGAGGAGGCAGGGACGGGGCAGAATCGAAGGGAGCAGGCGCTAGGCGAGAAAGAGAGAGGGAGGGTGGACTCACTTCAGCTCGGTTGTCATGGCAAGCAGGGAGACGTACTCCCGAGGCAGGCTAATGAGATGAGGCACACGGATCTGTGGTTGGGGCAGAAGGCATGGGAGAGTGGAGGGGACGGCGACAGAGGATGCTGCTGCTGCTGGCTGGGGCAGGAATTGTTTACGCAGTTTGGCGTAGAGGCGTCGGCTGACTGAGGAACGACCCACCAGACACCAGGAGGTTATAAGGCGTGCCAGCCAGAGGGAACTGGAGAGACCGACCGCCTCAGACTCCGATAAGGGTACCCGCTTGGTGACGAGGCTGGGGGTGAACTCATCAGACAACATGACCAGCAGATCCGTCGGTCCCAGTGGCAGGCCCAGATAAGCCAACAGAAGGATGAATTCATCCACCGGTTTACCTATAAGTGCAAGGGAAGACTAAGTGAATGAGTAGACTTAAATGCACGAACACTACCAGTGGCATAGATTTGATGTTTAACGACGAGTGTCAAGTGTTACCAAGAAAAGCCTGCTAAAACCACTTAACTGTGACCAGTCTGGGACGACCAGTCATGCAAACCCCTAGAACGAGAACCTTTGTTTTCATCTGTGACTTTACTGGGAGTATGGCAAGGAAAAGTTTGTTCCCGAAATGATGAGTAAGTTTAGCAGTAAACAAGCATCCCTGACATTTTCGAATTCAGGTTCTTCGACCTCGCGTCGATTTATTATAAGTTGAAATTAATTAAAGAGTTCTCACTAGGAAATCTATAATAATTCTAAAAACGTTGGTTCAACTACAAGATTCCGGGTGGTCCTCTGGAACTTGTTGAAAGACACCCGATAAAACACCAAATACAAGTGGCGCGAAAAGTCACGAGTACTCTACGCAATCAGCTGCTACACCCACAGAAGAGGGTTAGTTGTTTGATCACATGAGAGGCCTGTGATAAAGTTTTTTGTATGATAAACCTGAAAGCCTCCACGCGCATCCACGACAATCAGTTCGCCGCTATGAGGCGAACACACAGGTTTTAAATTGCCATACATGTCTTGGACACGCTGCACACCTTCACTTGGCACGAGACTCGCATTCAAGAAGTCCAACGTTGTCGGCGGCGGCGCCTGCCCCTCCAAGAGAAGCCAAGCACTCAGATGAATAATGCATCAACGTGCACATGGAGTTGGAGGGCATGGTAAACAGAGGGCGAGACATAGGGATCCAACAGAACAGATATAGCACATTTTCTCGGCGACTGACGAGGACCTGGTGAATCGGGGTCATTCGTCTATAGTTAGCCCTGAGGTAGTGCACCAAGGTTCTGCCAAAGTCCGCCAAAATTTTCAACAAGGTTTCAATCGTGCACTACCAGCTAGGACAACAGGTCAATACTGGAAACAGGTATTTGAAGAAACTGGAACCTTATCCATTAAGACGCAATCAGGATGAAATCTTGCAAGATGCTTATAAGAGTGTTACGAAGAGTAATAAGGTGTTTGAAGGGATTAGTTAGATTTCAAAATATACTTTAAAGAGTTTATAGAGGGGTGGGGGTAGTAAGCCTTAATACATCTACACTATTTCGGCGAAATTTGAATTTCGTGGGCTCTCGGAGTGTAACCCCAGCGGTATTCGAGCCATTAATATACATACAAACAAGTGAAACCAGCCTGTTCACTATATCAGGAGAGAGACTTATAAATGGTACTTCACAAAATGCAACTTCAGCAGTTTAATCCCCTTAGAAATTAATGTGTAGCAGCAGTAACTACCGAGAGACTCCTGTTCTTGCTGGGAGAGGTTGGCGGGTAAGTCGATGTTCGTAATCTGCTGAATGATGAAGGCGGCGATACGCAAGAATGGCAGACAGTGCACCCGAATATGTTCGAAAAGACTCCTCAGCGTCGCCGTCTCCTCCTCACCTCGTCCCCGCTGGCCTCCCAAGGCAGTGGGGGAGGAGGGAACGCTGGTGTGAACGGGCAGACCGCAGAGTTGTTGCAATCGGCGCCGAACAACCAGCAACTGGATGAAAAAAAAGGCATTAAACGTTAGAAGGGAGCGGTGAGAGGAAAAATGTGGATTGTCGACGCGTTCGAATCTATCATAGCCGCGGCTCACGGCCACAGTCCGGTGTGCGTCTGTGTGGAGTGACCGACTGGTCAACTGAGACATAGGTTCCTTGTTCATGTAACCTCTACGGCATTCCGAATCCGTGGGATCTGAGCCAGGTGCGGCGGCACGCCTAGAAGCGGCTGAGGCAACGCCAGTCACCTGCCTTCTCTCCCGCCTTCGATCTTCTTGACTTGGACATGACACCGAGCCCAGGTGGGGAGAAAGAGAATGTGAGAGAGAGGAAGAGGTATATGCAGCGCCATTCTACTACCACTAAAAACTAATTCATCCCTGTGCCACCTTGCTGTGAAGTCCACGGCGGACCTTTTCGGAAAAAAACCATCCAAATGTTGGGATTTTCGCAAATCCAAACAGCAATAGTAACTTTTAACCGAATGGATGGCGATGCTCACATGTGATTTTAGAAAGCGGCTCTAATGTACCTCGGGGGGGGGGAATATCTTCTGGAGCGAAATTCCCTGCTTAAAAAATTGCTAACAAACAGCGTTAGATATGCACTCCCGGGGGGAGAGGGCGAGGGTAGACAAGCCAGCACAATATTAGCAAAGGCGAGAGTAAACAATCCTAAAAGTAAAGGAGCTACCTTGCTAGTCAGCCAAGCAGCTATAGAGGGGTCGGTCTCGGATTGGTTGGATTGCTGCTGAAGGTCACCCGGCACGGTGTCTGGTTGCCAGGAGAGCAGAGCCTGTACCAGGAGAGCCGTGTAGCAAAGACGCAGGAGGAAGGCTTCGTGGGAGTCACCGATGGGCAGACGGGGAAAACCCTCGTCACAGGCAGCCAGTAGTGGCAGCTCCGGCTGACGAACACTCTCGGTTTCCGTGGCCGCGCTCTCGCGCTCTGCCTCGGCATTTTTGATTGCCCGCAGGGACTGCAAACGCTGGCACTCCACAGCCGCATTCTCCTCCTCCACACCCGGTCGCAGGAAGAGCAAGTTCACAAAGAGGAAAGTAATGTCTGCCTAGAAGGGGAGGTGAAAAAAAAGAGGGTTAGATCGGACGCGAATCTGTCTGGAGAGAAGAAGGGCGAAAACAAAAGGTGCCTTGCATAGGAATGCGTTTTATGTTTACTCGCATAATCCCTGTTTTGGTCGGCTCAGTCATCAGCGGCCTCGTAAACCGCAGCGCCCATTGCACAACGGCCAACAGCTCCAGAATCAGCAGTAACTGCCCAGTTGGATTTCTATCACCGACTTGCAGCCGTTCTTATTTAAAAATTGCAATAACGACACAGTGTTATCCAGGCATACGGGGTTTCGAAAACGTTCTTTTTGATTAATACTGGCCACCTGAGCTAACACATTGTGCGTTTAAAAAGATTTAGCTCATTAACTTTCATTGTGACATACAGCCGATCGATGGATTTCTTCAACTGTCGAGGTCATGTGAGAGCTAGTGTATATTAATAGGCAGCAGAGGTTACAATTCCCCGTTATAGCGTGGAGAATTCGCTTAGATGAAGCTGACGAGAATATCATCTGTCTTCAATGCCCTCCAGGCAGTACTACAACCGATGGAATATGTCGTTGCAGTGAGGACCGGGAAACAGGAATTCTTCTTCAATTGAGAACAACGTGATTGTTTCCGGGTCTAGAACAGTGTGGATCTCTATTACGACGAAATAGAGACACCCTTGATGACTAGAAACGTTAGAGGGTGACCTTAGCGTGAGCAAAAACAGGTCACTGTTCGGCATGCAGCAGCTCAAACGCAACTTAAAGAGGTATGCAAAGTCCCCAATTGGCACCACACTGTGGCCCGTGATTGGCTGCCCTAGAGGCTGCGTGCGCGCATATTCAAGACGCTTGGGTACTGTGACCATCTGATTCCTAGTACGGCGTGGGTACCAGAGGCAGAAGACGCAGACATGCTTGAAGGACTCAAGGACTTCTAGGCATAGACTCCAGCGAAAGGAAGAAGAAATCTGCAGGAATAAACGCGATACTCAGGACTTTGTTCCAGTTTCAAAGACCGGTTGGACGAATGAATCAGGAGCAAGGTTGTTACGCAGGCGGTCGGAAAGGCAATAACCAATGTTAATGATCGTGGATGCATGGTTTTAATCAATTCGGTTAGATCACATGTTTAAGGCCAATCTGGACAGTGAGTGAAAAAAATGTCAAAAAGCTACCAGTCAAAGTCTACAAACGCCTCAGTTCTGTGGGGGCGACTTGACGTCTTCAAATTTCATTTAGCTTAATAGAACTGGCATGATTGACAAGGCAGGCCCGTTAACGTCAATACTTAATAAATGTGCACGACGACCACCTTTGAAGATAGTCAATAAAGGAGAAAAGGCGAGCTCTAGAAAGATGCGGTCGCGGGAGACCTGCAGTTTTGGATTCTCATTGAAATAAATACCCTTATCTGCTGCTGCCGGCCTAGATAATGGGTTGGAGTGAGAATGCGAAACGTTAAGCCAATCAAAATCATTGTCTGCAGATTCTTTTCAGGGCAGTGTAAGAACGCTGATTATATCAGAAATGCAATTTTCAGTTAGAGTTGCGAAAGGGAAGGTGCATGGACCCACTGAGATGACTTTGATTTGTGTCTGAATATTCAAACGACACGTAAAGCCAGTCATCATCAGAGCTCTACTGCGCTTTCAACATATGGCTAAATAATGCAGGTCTAATGCCTTGCTAGGAAAAAAAACTATGCAAAGCCGAAGGAGTTGTAAAGGCACAACTGATTGGTGGGTGAGTACCCAGTGTAGAACGCCGACTACCGATAGGACGAAGTTGAAATGTCTGGAGCTAATAAATACTAAAGGGCATATGTACCGACGACTGTTGACGGCAAGAAAGGACACATGCAGCTGAAGTATATCAAATTGAACCAGCCCATTAATTAAACGGGTATTGAAGGTCGTCAATAGACCGCATGGGCCACTCGCAATTAAAATTGCACGCGAGCCTGACTCGAAGCTCTGCAGCCCCGTCATGCGACCAAAAGGCCCGACCACCCAAAAGGAGAGGTTCTCCTCGTTTATGGGTCGCTATGTCCTTGTGCAGAAAGTAAGTACGGCGGGGAGGAACAGGTCAAGCGCAAAGCATATGCATAACTGCGTGCAAACTAAACGAGAATTCACAGATGAATTTCACACCATAGTGTCTACTCTGGATTTCGACTTTCGAGCAGTAAAAGTGGGTGGGCCAAGATAATGACTGCACGTAACACGCGGTATAAGAGGCCTGATTGTCAGACATACACTGGTCCCATCGAAAAGAGCGTCTAGTTCCCTCTTAGGGACACATTTTGCAGACAGAAAACCTCACCAGGGCAGCAAACAACGCACAGTGCTATTAGGGTTAAAGTGACAGCCGACGTGGGAGTGCCCAGCTTGGTACGGGCAGCAGCTGGGCTAGCAGCAACAAACCCCCATTCCGTCATCCATCCTTAAAAATTAGACTTGCCAGACTCTGCAGATAAACTACTACATGTCCTTAGAAATATCAGAGCCACAACACCGTCATCTTACGGTTCATCTTTTACTCTTCGATCCTATAGCATGACGTCAAGAGCGTTCGAACAGAAAAATACATAAAAGCCAGCCGACTAACCTCCCACAAGATGCTGATGGGCTGGTTTAGGGAAGCAGGAGACTTTTCTGACCAGAGATCCGTACCGCTCTGTGCTGACGAAGCGGAGGTAGAGGAACCGCGATGGGGTGACCCATCACCCATCACCATGGCGGATTCGATTTGTGCAGGATCAGAGTGCGCGGAGGCGGTTAGAGTGCGGCAGTCTGGCAGAAGAAGACGCCATAGGCGCGCAGCGTCCTCAGAAACTGCAACCCTCGTAACGGCTTCGACCAGATTGCTCGCTTGTAGAGTATCCTCATGGCAACAGCCTTTTAGAAGAGATTGCGTACAGGTCAGTAAATACTTTGAGTAAATATATGCTTCTATTATGTGTTAAGTAGACGTTTACGGTGTGATACAATTGTTTTGACCACGGTTATGGTTATTTTGATAACGGACAATAATCATACTCGCAATAGTGTCAGCAGCGTCGGGCGATGTGGGAGAGAAGTAGGACCACCACCACCACCAGACCGGGTCGTCACGACGCTGAGGCCAGCAGTCGGTGTGAGATCGTTGATCAGTTTCGTCATCCGCCTTCTGACAAGTAAGGGGACACCCACGAGACACGGGTGCCAACTGAGCATGCGCCTTGAAAGTTGCTCGCAACAGGTAGCCCAGACCCATCTTGTAGCGATCCGCTAGTTCTTCGTTGAAGAAGTTGGAAGTGGGACTTAGCTGGCGCATGTGCTGCAAATGATATGAGCCAAAAGAATATGAGCAGGGAAACACCGAAACGTTCAGACTGAGCGCGACGATTAACGGGCTGTATGCTAGACTTACCCGTTCCCAAACCACCAGGGTATAGGCCACGGAGTGTCGCACCGCGCGCCACTCGCAAGCAGCCGACCAGACGGCACGCAGACCACGACGTCTAGTACATTCCACCGCAGCTCTCAAATGGGTAGCCGCCTGATAGAAACGGTCAATCTGAGTAGAAGAGACTAGGCTGGCAGGTTCAGTGGCCTCAATCTCGGCCTCATCCTCGCTTGGGCTGATAAATTCGGCGAAGACCAGGAGACGGGCGTAGGAGCTGCGTAGACTGAGGTGGAGTTCATCAACCGCCTCACAGAGAGGTGGAGGAATAATGCCAGGTGAACGACCACTGATGCCGCTGCTGCTGCCGACCGGGGTCTCTCTGGCTGTTGGGACCCGGTGTGTAGAGGTGGCAGCAGCACCCGGGTGGATGGTGGCCTGCGCAGTGGCGGGTAGGGGTCCATCCAGCAGAGTCTCCTCTATGGGGTTAAACGTCTCCATAATGAGTTCTAGCAGTTCCTCCGGATTGTGGGGTGTTTGAATGGGAAAGTTGAAGAAGACTTGGGCGGCTGCACACAGGAATGCCGAAAAAAGGACTTACAAGATGGGGAATTACTTATTGTTTTGCGGTAGCCGATTAAGACACCACAATAATGGAACATCGGCATGTACTGAGTAATTTTGTGCCCTACCAGAGTGTCAGGTTCCATTTACGTTCCCAACAACGAATAGTTATTTGCAGATTTATTCGCTTAACCAGTGGGTTACGTGCAAGAGGACATATCGGGCAGTAGAAAAAAAAAGCGTTAGTTTCAGAGCAAACCTCCAAGTTTGGTGTAACGAAGGAAGTCAGATGTTACGTTAGCGTGATAAAACTTTTTTTGAGATAACTGCTCTTCTTTAATGATCGAAAAGGGAGAATTCGTTTTCTACAAAACAGCCCACAAAACAGCATACTTCTATTTTTCGTGTACGTGTGGTGGACGATTGTTCCGATACGGCATTTTACCACTAAAATATTTTCCAGAGAAACAGCCGACTTCTCCAGAGATAAAATACATTGTTTTGAAGTAGTGTTGCACAAAAAAGCCAATGAGCACGAGCACTGCATAATTCAATACGTGTCCGGCGACGTCGAAAAGAAAAGGGGAAAAAGTGGTGGCAAAGACGCGCTTTTCCAGGTAGCAAAATTTCCCAATTTGTGCACAAATAATAATTTTTAAGTAAGACGACATTCGACTAACTTCATAGAAAAGAAATAATAGCATGTAGAACCTTTTTGTTGAGCTCAATGAAGGAGACAGCAGAGATATTGAAACTTGTTTTGAAATATTTTGGGGTTCAAACATCAAATAGTGTAACGGTAAAATTTCATTAATGTCCTACAAAGCACTTGGTGGATGATTGCGTGCGAATGAGAATGAAGGGTTAGATTGGCGTACCACAGCAAATGGTTTCCCGGTAGTTTCGCTAGCTAACCTATAAAAGAATAGTGCAGATTATCGGCTTCCGTAAAAATTGTGGTAAGGTTTACGTGTCTGTACCGCTAACCATAACCATATCTGTCCTGATAAACATGCTTACTATTCCACGTCTGAAACTTCGAAGTCGAAAAGGAGTGCGCCATCAGAGACTGTAAAATGCGACCTGTGAACATTTATTCGGTCTTTACCCTGGTGGTGGGGAGGAAGGTGGGAGGGATTACGTCCTTGACCAGGTTTGGTTGGCGTCGCCTGGCTCACAGTGGCCTCATGGTGTGATGGCGACGTTTGGCGTTGGTGGCAATGTGTGCCGCGCTACCTGGCTGCGTGAGCGTAACGCGCGATAACACGAGGGTGGGTCAGCGTGTCTATGATGACGCCCACGCCTCCAACAGTTTGCGCCTCGTTTTGCTGCCGGCCCTCACCAGTATCCGCCAGTCCTGATAGACCTCGATTATAACAACGAGAAGGCAGAAGCTCTCTTAGAAGGCTACGCTTTCCTCGCACGCTAAATCGATGATCGGACAGCTGACCGAGTTCGTAAGCCGACTCAGGTGCAACATTGTATTCTGGCTCGACGAGTGGCGACAAACAAGGTCACCTGATATAGCATTTGCCCGGTTCTATAGGCTACCCTAAATCTGCAGACCCAGCATTCCGTTGGGACCAACCGTCGCCTTGAAGGGTAGCTCCATACACAATCTAGCTAAATAGATGGCCCAAAAACGAAACATTCTATGAGAGGACTTTAGCCCTAAAGGAAATACGGCCTCCCAATTCACTGCCACCATGCAGGGAAAGACTATCCAACCTGACCAAATTATGGTATCCTTCGATTTCGATTCACTATTCACGTTTATTGCACTAGGCTTGGCGCGCGAGTAGTTATGGAAACGGTTCGATGAGAAGTACTACGAAAGAATGGGGCCCCAAAAATCAAGCATTTAATGCAACTCTTTGTTTTCTGCCAAGGGACCTTTTTCACCTTCAATGGTAAAACATAAGAACAAAGCAAACGAGTAACCATGAGTTCGTCACTATACAGCCTAGTTGTGGAGTTAGTCCCAAAGGTGGAACGTGCGTTTTGGCGTCGATACGTGGACGATACATTCGATATTATTGAGAGGGCCAGGCTATCGGGTATTAAAGAACTACCTAACGGCACCTTCCTCATCATTTCGTTTACAAGGGAGGAGGAGGAAGCCGATAAATTACCCTTTCTTGACGTTCTCGTCATGCTGGATTAAGGTCATGAATTCAACTTCGTGAGTACGCTGATACTGGCGCGGGCCGGCAACAAGACGGGTCGCGAACTTTTGGAGGCGTTGGCGTCTGACACCAACTGCATCAATAGACATATCGACTTACTTCCCCCCATGTTATCACGCGCTACGCCCACGCAACCAGGAAGCGCGGTGTACATCGTCACCAAGGATAAGCGCCACCATCACGCCGTGAGACCACTGCGAGCCAGGTGACACGAACCAAACCCGGTTCAGACGTAATTTCCCACCCCCACCACCCCTACGGTACGACTGCATAAATTTTCACACATTGTTGCACTTAATAGTCTCCAATGGCGAACTTCTGTTCGAGTTCGAAGCTGACACTAGTAAACCTACCGTCCCATTGATCACGATTTCGTCTTCTTTTGAACAAGAACCTGCTATTCGCATATTTACTTCCATTTTGAATGTGATATATTTGACTACCTTAACGTACTAAGTAGCATATATTGTGCATTATTTACTGTAATTTATTGTTTGTATTCCTCGGCTGGGTGTGCATGATCAAAGTCGATGACGGCCGTAACTGCGCGTAAGGTGACGTTGCCGTTTCTACTAACTCCATTGCATAACGCCCCACGTCATGTTGTCAGGGTCACATACAGTTTATCAAACATCGGCAAGTACAAAAAACTGTTACCATCTTGCGGTTGTTCTTGCAACACCTTGAATATTCCCAATCATAAAACTCTGATTCCTACGAAATCCCTATTGTTTGTGACTCATTCGGTGACGTTAGAGTGACGTAGGCTCTTCATTTAGCTCTTAAGGTGGTTTCAACAAACTGATGATAGGTGCAACTAGGACTGACATAGTAGAAACGGCACATGGCGTACGCACTGCATGCATGAACGTACCACTGCGGCGAGAAAGGCGTTGCAGGGTCTCTAGGCGACAGGGTTGACTCAGCATCGCCAGACGCTGAACGAAAACACGCAGAGACGTTGAAACTCGTGGTGGTTGAACCGGTGGTTCCAGGAGTACATGAGAGTGCTCGGCGCTAACATGGCTGGGAGATACCATAGCAGAGGATGACATTGGGGCCTCCCCGCTCGCCTCCGCCGAGGCACCGCCGGTGGTGGCGACTCGTCGGAAACATCGACGCAAAAGGGAGCGGGCGTGTCCCAGAATGGAGCGCGACCGCCGAACCTGCACTGATTCCGACATCGCTGACGACTCCTCGGCCGACTCCGTGACCACCGAGTCGCTCGTCTCGGGCTCTGGGAAAGACAACTTGCAGTGCCAGTAGGTTTCAGTGAGGAAGGCGCGTAGTTGGGCGAGACGAGCTGAGGAAATAGGCTCCAGGTTGGCCGCGAGTAGGACGTCCCCTTCGCTGGACCAGTTAGAGTGGATGAGACGGTAGAGCTGTTCCAGTGAGGCCGGAAAATCCTTGCGCTAACAGCCAAAACATGAGGAGGGAGGGAAGGGGAGAGAAATGAGAACAGAACTGAGTGAAAACTCTCCTCTGTCTAGAGAAACTTTTGCCAGAACAACCTGTGAATGTGATTGCATTTGTAATCATTCTATAGTTGCAAAAAATCACTAGGTTGGCTTGACTATGACATGTAAAGTGAGATGAAAGAAAAGAAAAACAGTAGGCACTGGCCTTGTGCTTGACTCTGGATCGGACGGTGGTCTGATTGTGGGGGGATGGGATAGTGAGGTCAACAGCTCAGCGCATTTTCTTTACTATAAACAATCTGACGCGCTTTAAACTATCACAGTGCGCTAAAAGCCGTGGCCTGAAAGATTGCCAAATGACGGGATAACTCGGACCGCGTGGTCAGCCCAATGTGTGTTTTGTGTGGAGTGGCTGACTGCCGGACTGAGAGTGAGGCTGCAATGGCTCCTTCTTAATATGACCTTTATGGCACTCCCAATCCGTGGGATCCAATTTAGGTGTGGTGGTACATCCAGGGGCGGCTCCGGCCGCGCCGGCCACCTGCGCTCTCTCCCATCTCCGGTCTTTTTGACTGTGTCTTGACACCGGGCTCAGGTGTGGGAGGAGGATAGAGTGCGGTAGCTGCAGCGCAAGGCTAATATCACTTAAAACTAATTCACGCACAAATCACCGTCCCTGCACCACCTGGGGTGGAGAATACGGTGAACCTCGTCGAAATCGACGGTCGAACTTTCATGTGCCCCATCTCATAAAATCTGATAAATTTCATAAGAAAATGCCCGTTGTGCGAAATCATCTCACACGGCATCCCTCAAAGTTTAACAGCAGTATAGAAGCGATCGTTCTTAAAATGAAGGCATATTGTGGTTTAAATACTGATTTTTTTAGAAAAGCGGCAAAACGTGAAAAATCGGGTTAGCTAATTTAACTGAAGTTTTAAATGTACCGAATGCTTGTCCATGTAAATAAACGAGTAAATAAAACACAAAAAAAGAATTACTTTTGAAAATAGTTCTTTAGTGTATATTCCACAGAAGTTGTCTTCCAGATTAAGGGCAATGGAAAGTATGGCCGTTACCAAACAGCCTAAACTTCGAGCAAGTATTCCAACACAAGAATTGGCGGTTTCATCTACGTTTATACATTGTTTAAGATGCGTTTGAGTAGGGCAAATAGATTTTAGCTTGATTGCGCCTACAGGGACGTCATAGGAATAAAATATTTTATAAGTTGTTATGCTGATAGACGGGTCAGTGACTAACCAATTTAATAGAATTATTAGGTGAAATCGTAAACGTAGCTTTTGGTGCATATTAGGACTTTCCTTTTGTTAAATTTCTTCATAATTATTTCAGGTGTTGGATTACGATGAGTTTCGAATCGTCCTGTAAATGGTGATAAATACCTTACGCTTTCCTGTAATTTGTGTCTAGTGCCCATAAATGTAGATGCTGTTGTATGTGCTTATCAAAACTTTCAAAATAGGATATTTCGAAAAGGCATTTACCGAAACAGTGAGTTCTAAGACAGTCTTTCTAATGCAACTGGCCAGTTGGGTCATAGTTGCAGACTCCTTAAACAAGAAAACTCGTTGTCGAGAAGAATAAACGCCCACAACACAATACGGCAATGAATATGCCTAATATCAATTTGAAAAACTGTTATAAGTGATCTTTCAAAGACCACAACACTCTTGAGAAGGTCCAAAGACGTGCAACCAAGTTTGTTCAAGGTTAAAGCTGCCTGCCTTACGAGACACGATTGTCCAATTTTGATCTGTTTCCTCTGGACTATAGACAGCTACGCGGCGACCTAATACAAGCCTTTCGCATGCTGCGGGGTCAGCATTGTTGCCTTGCATCTGGCGACTTCTTTGAGCTGGCCACTACCACTACTTTGCGATGACATCCTATTAAACTACGTGTGACAGATGCAAGACTCGACACAAGAAGGTTCTTCTTCTCCGACAAAGTAATTAAGTCCTGGAATGCTCTGCCTGCGGACATGATCACGTCCCCATCCGTAGACACTTTTAAGCGGAAGTTTGACCACCACGACATCAGAACCTAACACATTTCCTGAAACCCATTCCCACCGAAAATGTTCGCGTTATCGAAAATGCTACTCTCTATTTTTGAGTAATATTATTTTATAATTGTTTTGTTCGATTCCCTGTAGTGTGACGGGGAGATAACCCTTTGTCCAACGTCCATTATATGTCGACCTTTTTTAATTCGCAGTGTCTTTGAAATCAATACGGAGTTCAAAGGCTTCGCCTATATTTCCCTTAATAAAACTGAACTAAACTGAACCTCATTAACAAACACTTAAATTCGATATTTCGCTGTCGAACGTCTGTGTACTTAACCGTTTTTGAAGATTAAGTAGAGGAAAAAATAAGGACGTTCGACCGGTTTTGCGACTTCGTTGAAAATAAGGGATGCAATGCCTACTGAAAGTAAAATTTACTTTTTTCTTTCGATCAGTGCGTTTTTTGCTGCATTTGCTTACTTTTCAGCCCCATTCTAAGATTGCAAACACACAACCGAGTTTCCGAATATATACTTAAATGTCGCGAAGTAATGTCGATCTTTTGACCATTCCGTTTTTAGTTTTCGTATTCGTTCATAGTCAACTGCAACAAGAAATTGTCAGGACATCTGTCGCGTACACCGTGACCGAGAACAATGACGTCATGTCGCGGTTTCTCATATATTTGCGTGTTTAAGCTCCTCATTATCGGTGTAGTAAAACAAAGTACAATGACACAAGTTTATTACTTATTTTTGTGGAATAAAAATTAACAAATTTGCAAAAGTAATTTTTTGAACTGAATCGGTTCTTGATTTCCTGGAAAAAATGTAATTTCTTATACCTGCATTTACCTGATTTTCCTAAACGCAAAACCAAATGTTCCATTCCCTCAAAAGAGATATTGCAACTTTTTACGTCTTATGAATTTCCATTTATAGTAAAAAGCATATAAATAACATCCGCAGCTTTCAAAAGCGTAGAAATATTCCTGGATAGTAAAAAACGTCCGATTCGGCCCTGTTTGGTCCCGTTTTCCCTTAAATAAACAGACCTGGAGTGAACTCCTTATTAATGCACAGCCTTCTGCGCACCAATTCAATCCACCGAACAGAAATGATCCCATAAACTTTGTGCCATACTACCACCTCAAATTTTGATGTCGAAATTTCCTGAGTTAGGCAATCTACTGTACAGTCAATGATCTGTGATTAAATGCTGCAGTCCGGATAACCGCCCGCACCGCAACGGTCAATTCTGTTGACAGGAGCGCTCACCGAAAGGCCCTGGCATCCTCATGTGGCATTCAGCATGTCCAGTGTTGCACTTTTGTTTTATTTGCCTGACTGACTGCTTGTGCCCTTCACTCCCGCTTAGTCACTAATCGATCCCCCTCGTTCTGTGCACCTTGACCTCGTTCGCTACATTCACATTCGTTGACTTCCCTCATTCTTTGTTCATTGCCCCTTGTCACCGTCGGCGTATAAACCGACAGCTACCCGTCAGTGCCAGTCGTAGAGACCGCTCGTCTTATCAGCTTGAATTTATGTCCACCTGTTGCTCGATATCTACCACGCCTTGTTAAGTACTGCGCTCTGCTGATCTTACTGGTTATTGCTATAGAACCATACAAAGAAGATCCGAGTTATTCCGAATGTCTAATTCTGTGAATAAACTAGCACAGAATCCAGGAAACCTTAACAATATAAAACCCCCCCCCAGCTTTAGCAAATTATCTTTTCAAATGCTTACCAGCAAATCTCGGGCTGCGAGCGCTGCAGAAGCGCAACTGATCGCTGTTTTCAAAAAGGGGCTGCCTCTTATGACACCGTGGGTGTGACTGACAGACAGTGCCTTGAACGTGGAACATGTCCTCCGATAAGCTTTATGACATAATTAAAGGTACGGTGGTTGCTAACTGTACAACAGGCAGAGGCAGACAGTTGTTTCACGGTTAATACTGATCATCAGTACGCCCAACGGCCTTAAAGCATCTGGTCGGTAACGACCGTGAAACTGCTGTTTGCGTTCTGCCTGTTGCACCATTAGCGTGCTATCTATGTGTTATATATGTAGATGTGTTCTATGACAAAACGTTCGTTATCGCCAGCAGCAAGCTGGCGGGCGGGCGGACAGTAAGAGATCGCACAAACTCGTAACCACTTCATTGAGGGTAATGTGCTTACTTAAATTCTGTATATACCTTACTTAATAAGGCATATGGTGTACTGCTGATCGGTAACAACCGTGAAACAGCTGCTTGCGTCTTGCCTGCTACACTCTTAGCAACCTCACTACGTATTATATGTGGCAGGTGTCCTATGACACAATGCTCATTAACGACAACAGCAGGCTGGCTGGCGGGCAGGCGGGCGGACAGAATGGGATCGAACAAGATTCTAACCACTTCAGTGCCGGTAACGCGCTTACAGGACTTCAAAATTAAACGTCGCATGATCATCTTCGTTAGTCCCAAATGAAGTTGAAATTTGTGAGCGATCTTCACCAATACCACATACGAATGGGCTTCAATGCTATGCTTACCGAATAAAAGCATGATAAGAAGAGTGGGCACGGTAGTCTTGTGCGGTCAAACACGGAAATCCATCAGGACAATTAGTATTGCGGCTAAAGCCATTGAACGCCAAGCGTCTGCCGCCGGACTCGCGAGGAACCAGGCTTCGCCGCAGACGAAGCAGTCATGTTAAAGGAAACTAAAATCACTTCTATGTAAAGGGCGCCGCTTCCAAAGTGCGCCTATCACAATCGAAGTTTTACACCCTTCTACCTTTCCCTCTGAAGTGAACGTTGGTGTGTGTCCATCCGGGATCTAGAAGTCACGGTCTGGAGGATAGTCGGCTGAAGATAGCCCTCAGCCCTTCTCCGGAAAGACGGTCAAGCAGAAATACCGCCATGTACATTTGGCCTTTATGATAGTCCAAGTAGGTGAAGGCTGTGAGCTTATTGAACTCCATGTATTTCAGTCACGCTGGAATACCGGGTTTTGAAGGAGGCCTCTTTCTATAACTTGTGAAAACCATACTCTGTAACAAAATGACTATATAAGCGCCAAACAATGTTTCCCATTGATTTTCCATGGCCATGTACACTCACATATATCTAATAGAACATATGCACCAAATTATTATTTCTGGTACTCATTTGGTAGCAAGGTACGTCTTATTCAAACATTAATCATGAAGAAATGTTAACCTTCGGTTTTAAGGGGTTTATACCTATAAGATTCCTTAAGACTATGAAATGCAAATTCAAATAACATCGTTTAGTAATGCTGCTCATAAAGAATATAACACAGTCCACATCCACTGCAAAATTTGATGAGCCGCTGCGCGGCTGCTCGCAGCGCTCGAAAGTGAGCAGAACGGGACGAATGAGTTCCGTAACCGATTAGTGAGCGTTGATCAACCAATTGACATACCTGCCGATCGGTTGCACTGCCAGGAGCCGCTGAAGGAGGTCTTCCATCCAGCCAGCGTTGAATTTGTCTCAACCAGGCGGCAAAATCGTAGTTGTTCTGGCCGACAGTCAGTTGACGCGACAGCCACACGCGACTGAGACCGTCTGTGACGCGGCCGTAGAGGGGCAGGTCAAAGTTCGAGAGGGCCTTGCAAACGGAGCAGCGAAACTCGTAGATTGGCGCGCGGTTGCCCAGACTACAGGAAAGGGTATAATAGAGGGGATTGGGGGTGAATGGAGGGGGCCAGAAGGCGTAAAAGAGGTGGATGCAAAAAAACTGCTAGAACTCACCGCCGTCCGATCTGATCACTGCGGTTTTTCAGCTGACGGGCGTACTTCTCCTTACAGGCAGCGTGCATTGCGTGAGGACAGAAGGCGATAAAGGTGCCCTCTTCACCGATGGGATCCCGGCTGGCAACCAGGGGTCGAGGGAAACAGGGGTCCAGGTCACCTGCTTCCGCCGCTGCCGGATTCCCCACCTCCTCCGTCTTCTGTCCGTTGGTACAATCCACTACACAATTGCCAACGAAGAAGCAATTCAGCTATGAGCAATTATGACATTCGAACTAACAGGAGGATAGGGTACACCAGATTAAGGGATAAAAGATCAGACCTCAGTTTCCGTCCTATTATCTCGAACACATACGCTAGTTCGACTGTCGTTTTCAACGATTTCCATCGTATGCTCCGCAACATGGTGGTGCTGGGACGGTGACTTGCGCTGGATTACATGCGAGAATAGGCTTGCGCTGCATCTACCCCCACCTCAACCCGATGTATCTCCAGCACAGACATTGCTTTTGTAACCAGCTACTTGTAACCGATAACTAAAGCAAGCAAGACATCGGACAATGGAACTCAGAACTTCATACAACTCATGAATAGGACTTTACACGTAACTACTCGATGTCGAGAATCAGAAAACAAATACCTGGGGTGTTAAAAGTTCACATAACAATGCAGCCGTCGTGATCGACGACCCTCACCTCGCAGAGGATGAAAACATCGGTTACTAGCGTGTGAACTAGTTCATAAGGAGACAGACTTGTGTAGCATCTAACGTACCCACTCCTGCTATTACCACCTTGCTCCGGTGGCAAGTCGTCCGGGGGTAGACGTCGATGTAGCTAATGGCAAAGATAAGCAGGTCATTCAGCCCTACCAAACATATGACCTACTAGCCACCAATGAAGGTACCGAGGGTGCGGCTCAGATCTCGCACAGACGAGGATGCCATCAGAGCAAACACTGAGAAAGAACCACTGCAGCCTAGGCCTCAGTTCTCAGAAGGGCCGATTCATCCTATCCCAAAGTGAAATAGCAGGCACTACATACTTACCAAAAAGAAAGCCATGACCAAGCCAAACAAGGAGATAATATGGACCGTAGATGACCTGCAAAATATTCCAACTGGAGAGCTGACTGACGAGCCATCAGGGTACCAGACAACAGTGTGACTCTCGCTGTCGCCAAGCCAACTGCAGTCAGTCGGAGCGGAGGCAACAACAATAACTAAGCCGTTAACCACTAAAAATCCTATAAATTCTGCCAGGTTTTGTCTCCCACATCAATGCGTCCACTTAAACTCATGCCGGTCCTCACTAAAACCAGCCTAGCTCGTCCCAGCACGCAAAGCGTCAAAGCCCAGCATATTGCGGGGCCAGCGATAACGACTGAGCCCTAAGCAGCAACGGTCTAGTTGTCATCCTGACTCTCTAAGGTCTGGAGGGTCTGAAATTTACCTTCCAGCTGCAACTAAAATCACCACTGCTGCTGCTACTGCTGTAGCGTTCGTCTAGAAACAGGTTTGGGAGGGTTTTCGCCTTGGGTCAACATGTTGCGTGGTCGTCTCGTAATCACATGCTTTCAGGTATTCTTCCCAATGAAGCTCTATCTTTCCGATATTTTGCTGTTACCTCATAACCTGAGTCTTTATGGTTGCTTCCTGCGCATTGTTTTGGTTAGGATGAGCTTGAGGCAAGAGGATAACAGTCATCCTAGCAGGATTCGCAAACTATTAGTGTCTGACAGGTTGTCGGCGCTTTCATTCTACGTTCTAGCACATCAACAATGACCGTGAAGTACTCTGGTGCAGTAAGAAGATATCAAGCTTAGAAGTTTACCAAATAACCCGAAAGAGGAGAGTTTCAGGAGAAGAAGGGCATGGTCCACACGGTCAAAGGTCTTGGTGAAATCAAAATAGACTATGTAAAGTGCAAACCCATTATCTCTAGATTGTAGAACGTGATCAAAGAAAGAGAGCTGACAGGTATCACAAGACCTTGTTTTGAGGAACCGATTCTGGGCTGCACTTAGGTAGGTTATTCTCGGTTAAGTGATACATCATCTTATCTTTGATCATGGTTTCAGGATTTTCGAAGCTGCAGACAGTGTGTTGATTGGCCAAAAATCGTCAAATGACGTAGATTGGCCGTGTTTGGTGTAATTGTCGAGTTTCTAGAACTTGAACGGAAACCGGCAGACGTGCACTAAGGAGGTAGGATATCAGGTTAATGCGTGGTAGGGACAAGAGAGCACGTATCAGTCTGCTTCCCAGGCCGGGGATGAGGAGTCACTTAAGAAAGCCCACCCTTAGTCCGGAGACAAAACACTTCAACCCTGGAAAGGTCGCAAGAGCTTAAGTATCATTCCTAGGCCCACCACTTTCGCGAAATCAAAGGCTTAAGCTGGAGGCGGAAACTGTTACTGGCCTCAACAAGTCCCAACTACTGCCTCCTAAATAGTTCGGACATAGTGCGTTCGAAGGGGGAAGGGGAGGTTAAAATTGCCGAAGGTGTACGTACCTGGTACGGAAGACGAAGAGGAGGCAACGGGGGGTGGCTCTGACAAATTCACCTCCCCCTCACCGACCGCGCAAGATGGAAGGTCTGCCAGGAGGCGCGGAAGCTGCGAAAGAACGGTCTCCCCGCTGCCGACCGACGCGGCAACAGCGGTAGTTGCGATGGCTGCCAAATTGCGGTCAATCTATTGAATATCAGAAAACAGAGGCCGATGAATTGAATCGAAAGTCCATTGAGGAAGAATATAAGAGATAGGCCATCAAAAATGCATGGAGGACTTCGTCTGCTGCAACTGACGTGGATAACTCTGCTTACCTAACAACGTGAGTTGGGGGAGTGTTAAGTTACCGCCGCCTAATCCTTCCTGAAAAATTTCAGTGCAGCCCTTAATTAGGCAGTCAGTCTTCTGTATCGGAATCGGTTTATTCCATGCGATGTGGCAAGCTGAGCGGGTCCCTTGACGCATGCGTGGATAAGCGCACGGTTCTCGGTGGCCCCTTTTCGCTCAAGTGGTTAGAGCGTTGGCTGTATTCAAGCCTTGCACTTGTCGTTATGGGTTCGAATCTCAGCCTGCTCATCAATTTTTGCACAATAGGTCAAATAAACACTGAATTATTTCAACTTTCGACGCCACTTTGTTCTACTTAACCACTGGTGTGGCATTGTGTTGATTAATGCATTCATCCTTCTCTTTTTAATGTTCTCCATTAGTGTCCTAGTATCGCAAAAAAATAATAATTGCTTACCTACATGAAAGAAAGAAACGGACTCAGCTCTTATAAGGCAAGCTGTGCAGAACGCACACGCGTCTCTGAATGCAGGTACCCGAATCGGCTATTTATAGCACCAGGCCAGGAGTACACTCCGTTGTCTGACTCCTCTCGCTTATCATTATATGCACCGGTTAGTCCGCCAAGAAATGAATCGGCAGACATCCATTTACGAGAAATGTCATCTACACCAACAAGTGAGGGCCTCGGTAACCGTTCCTGGCGCATCAGCAGGCATTAGTCAGTCAAACACCATCCAGGCGTTCATTCCGCCAGTGAACCGCTGTTAGGAGTGTGGCAACAGTCATGCACTTATTTGCACACCCATCTTTCAGACTTCTTAGTCATGGTCTCCAGCGGTTAGGCTTTCCCTGGAAGGATTTTGTCTACAGGCAACGACTCTCTGTATGCATCTTTCTCTAAGTTCGCAGCATGTTCTGCCTCACATCTTGCACTACTTTGAACATCCAACCAGTCTCCGAAATCGTCGGTGGGCACTCACTGCTCGTTTAGGGGGCTCACTCCTCCTGTTCTGTCTTGGGGCCCACTCTCGAGGCCCACCAGCAGCCGCTAAACGGCTAGCATGATACACAGAAGAATAATATCGACAAAGACAGCGGAGACTGGAATAGCCGCATCGATCGATAAGCCCTATCCACCAATGTTGATATGCCCGATCAAGACAACGAACCTATGGCTCAATGTATAGAACGTAGGACTTCTAATCAACAGGTCGCGGATTCAAACCTCGATTGGTGCACCACCTGGGGTCGAGTATGACTGGGTGATGACGGCTAATGAGCCAGCCTCTCATTTCTTTGCCGGAAATGTTTTCTGCCGGGTAGTATGGTGCAGCACACTCCCAATGTATTTCGGACAAGCCAAAATGCCAGCCGCCGGCAAAAACCGCAATTAGGAAACAGGAGTACTGAAGGAGTATGCACTTTTCGTTGAGGTTCAATGGCCTTATACAGTCAAATAAATTTGATTTTTAAAAAAAACATGCGCAAATTGATTCCCTCTTGTACCTCTTTAATAAACAATTTCATCTTCTTTCAACTGCACTTGAATAAGGGGTATTTGTCGAAATGAAAATAGTTTTTTTTAATTCTCAAATACTTTTCGCCCGATCTGGCATTCTTTCGCGTTTTAGGGTATAGTCTACAAACGGTACACTTTCCATAATAAGATAATCAAATATCCATCTATGCCATTAAGAAGACACCAAAGAGAGCTCATAAAAATGTGCAATGGGTTTGGAATAGGCTGCATACTTTATAAGGAGCATTAATAAACGTAAAAATGTGATGCTGTTCGAATTGACATTGCGCGGTTTAAAAAAATCTCAAAATGGATTTCTTGAAAACCGGGAGACATTGTTTTTGAGTAGAAACCTTAAGAAGAGGACGAAGATGGGGGTGGTGGTGGTGGTGGTAGGGGTGGAAGGGGTGATAATTATGACAATGATGATGGTGGTGATGATGATAATAATAATAATTTTCTACCAAATGGATAAAAAGAAGCATATAGTTTGCAAAATATACTCGAATTTATGATGACGTAGAAAATACAAACAAAAAAATACACTACTTTGGTATTTAATTTTTACAAAGTTTGGCGTTTGCAGGAGACCAAAATTAAAAGCATTCAAAAGTCGGAATCGCGACATGTTCGTGATATCATGGGATTACGCTGTATGATAATAAATAGTACAAATCTAGCTAAGTAATCCTTCCTACCCTCAAAAGTTCGGTTAACATTGGATGGAATCAGTCATTGAATGTAAGTGAATGAAGATCAAGTTTGTCGCAAAGCGCATAAACAGCGCAAACAATCTAAATTAAGAAGCAATCACGAAGACCAACCACATGCAGTCGAGGGCTATGCAGTGAAGCACCTACCCACGAGGGTTTAACAGTGGCGGAATTAATGGTGACGGCTCTGGAGCTGATGCTACCCCCGGAATCCGAGAAGGTAACTGCACGGCCGCAGGGCAGGGACGTAGAGAGAACATTGGATCTGGAGGCGAAGGCAGCCACCACCAGACCGTGTTCGGCGTTTTCCGGCATCTCCTCCTAAAAGACGGAGGGGTGGAAGAGGGTATGAGAAGTCAGTTCCCCGGCCAGCAAAAAAAATAATATTCCTTCCCGGGAGCGGGCAGTCAGGCAAACTTTAAACGAAAACAGGAAGCCGCCCATGGTATGTGTGTCATGAGGAGCGGGAGATATAGGCATTTCACCGATAATGGCTGGCCCATTGGCCCCTATTAGCCAGCCATGTCACAGGCCTAGACCAGGGGACCTGACGACTTGGACTCACGTCATTCAGCGTAGCGCTCAGCCAGCTGAGCTGCAGGCTCAGGTTCTCTCGGTGCCAAGCCGAGGGATCACATTGGCATGGCGTTCGAAGATCACGCTTACCTCAGGGCAGAATCAGTGCGATCTCCTTGGACTTTAAGCCCAAGGCAAAGGATATCAGAAAAATAGCCTACCAAACGTCGGGCAGATGAATGTCTGGAAAAGGTCTCTACCATGGCGACGGAGTGGCGAGCAATATTGTCGAGCGTGTGGGGGGAAAGGGGTTTATTCTATACAGCCCACACAAAGAACTCTTAACTCAACAAGGCTGGGCAACGCGAGTTAACTTACTTCCGCAACATGATCCATGGAGAGGGGCCCAATATCACTTATGCAGAGGCAGAAAGTCCTCGGTCAATGTTCTTCTGAGATAATGTGTGATGGATGCGGGATGGAATGCTGATAAAGACCATGGAGACTATGGAGGGTATTTCTAGCTTGTTATTCATCGTCAGCTAGTCATACCCAAACCCAGTTCTCAATAAACTGCAATGAAAACCCACAACCCTCGCTAATCTACGGGCCTGTTGTGCTGTCGTTTGCGATGCATACTCCACCCTGCATCATTACTTGTGGCTATGGGATTGCCTGCCGGGGCTCTGGACTGATTTCGAAGGAATGGGACGAGCATTAGCCGTAGCTTGATCGACACAGTACTGGATTCTAATAAGTGCCAGAGTAGGTCAGCCGGATGCCAATCCGAACCGACTCAGTTTATTTATCCCTCAGAAGGATTAGCACGGCGAGAGAAGGTACTTGAAGACATTCTACCCATCATTAATAAGAAGGTAGACCCTAATGAAAGGGAGATAATGAGATGAGCAGGAGACGCTAAGCTCCTCACCGCGTCTGCTGCTAGAAGCGACTTGCTGTTGGCTGATGTGACAGTCACCTGTTAAAACTTGGTCTACAAGCATTGACAGAAAGTCCGGGTTAAACTACGGCAACTGCCAATTTTGCTAGGCTGAATTCGGCAACCACAAAATGGAAATAAGTTTCACGAGAAGGCAAAATGTGGCAAGCAAACTCACCAGACAGAGGATACAAGTGACTGAAGCCGGCTCCTTTTCCACGTCCTTCATCCGGTCCCGATGGGGATTGGGTCCAAGAGCGGCGATGGACGAGAAGTCATTGGCATCAGGGGCCAGGTCTTGGATGGGCTTCGCCTTAGACCGAAAACAGTGAAGACGTACCTTATGTTAAAGGCTAGTGGTGGTGGTGGTGGTGGTGGTGGTGGTGGTGGTGGTGTTGGTCAGAGACATAGAAGAGACTCTGGACGACTAATTGTAGCAGCTTTAACAACGTCATAAGACAACATAACTAGCAGGAACTCTGAAAGGTGTTTCCAAATACAAAATATCACTTTGTGCAGGGCCACGAGGCTGAGACGCATGGAGTGCTCAGTTGAACGTACTGATATATTGTCCTTGAACTTAAAGTCTGTCCAGCTCTACCCAATTAGTGAAAAAGTTAAATCAACGTTATCGCAACATATTCTTTTCGACTATGCTGATACTAGCTAAATGCATACAGAGGCTGGCAAAGTTGACACTTCCGGGGTGATCGTTTTTGGAAGAGAAAACGCTACCCGGAACAGAGGCAGAGCGTTAGTATCTGCAGATTTTGCATCTGTATTTACGATGACAACTTTTGAGAGAAAATGTAGTGTAAAAGCTCTTAGAGCAGATGCGGTAAGTGAGTAAACCAGACAGCATACCATGAAGGCATACCACCAGACGAACCGATCACATACGGCTAATCGACAGTGGTGAACGGGAATCACCCAGGCTTTGGGCGTCAGATGGTGAAGACGAGGTAAGCGGCAGGGAAAATGGAAGACCTTCGCCATCTGCTGTGCAAAAGATACGTACTCAAGCCCATAAATCACGCCAATCATCGAGTCCGTTCGCACCCTTTTGAAGGAAAGGGAAAACTAGTGTTAAGCATTCAGTCTAACCACGCATTTTCCTATCTCTCACAGCTATACTCTTTGGAGAAGTTTTCGCTGATTGTCTTTATTACCCCATCTCCGCTTGCCATCCAACCCCGCAGACGATAGAGCGGGAGATCTTCCAGTCCGCGTCACCAAAGTGCGCCTGCAACCACCACTCTACAGTCCGGATTGGTGAAGCGTGAGGGCGATGTGAAAATTTGCTGCCCACCTCAATGTGTTGTGCAAATAGTGATATACCCTATTTTACATTTAGGCAATTTCCCAGCACATTGTGTTTTTGCGTACCTCTGCAGTAGGGAGAAAGAGAGCGGGAGAGAGAGAGAGAGAGAGAGAGAAAGAGAGAGCAGCCACCACCAACTTGAAACTCCATGTTTCAGCGCGTGTATGTAAGGTTAGACATGATCGAAATAGGTAAGTTTCATTCAGAAAAGCAGACGCTTCATATCCGCTGAAAACTCTAACTTTTAAACCTCTAAAATGACATGTCCTAAAAAGCAGTACTAAGCCCAATAAGTAATATTCTTTTCAACACACGTAATTCGCTCGCGCCGAAAATAAATACTACTTAATAGTTACGTGGAAAATATTTCCTCGGGAGCGGTTTTTAGGCGACTGAAAGGAAGGGCGTTTAAAGTCCGGTATGCCGGCATGACTGAAATATGTCGGAATTGTTTTGCACGACATGACTATTACCCACTCAAATAGTCTTTCCTAATCGATCATTTCAGCTGTCATTTCATGAGATTTGTCCCTGACTGTAACAGTTGCTTTTCCAAGTCAGGTGGATCGAACTTGAGTTGGGCGCAGTGATTTGCGCCACGTAAGGCCCACTGTTCAACACTTTTCGCATGCCACGTAAAGCCCGCATCTAACACTTGTTACAGGGCACGTAACTTCTCCGTTCGATGCTGGTCACATGCAAAATACACGGGCAGTGGGCATCAGTAAAAGACGGTGCTCAAGGCAGGAAAATCGACATAAGAACCAACCGGTTTTGGCGCCCTAGACGTCTGATCAGCTGCGTCTTCCGCGTCCTCCTCCTCCTCATCCGCGAGACCCTCAAACTGGGCGTGCGTGGCGATGAACTTGCGCTGCATATTAGACATTTTTGCGAGAATATTGGCCTGGCGTTGGCGCTTTGCCTCAAGACGACGCTGTTTCTCCAACGCCGGTGACTGCATCAACAAAGCAAGACCACAGATTAGGGGATGATGAGAAAAAATGTCAAGCAGAAGGTCAATATCCCTAAAGCTGAGAACTTCTAGTGGTGTAGATGTTTTGTGCGTGTCCACGTGGGGTGTACGGGGTGCCAGTAAAGAAAGGGGGGCATCACAAAGGTAGCCTTAGGTCGCTCCATTTGTCTCGCGCAGGGGGTGAATGCTCCTGTGGTACCCAACTCTCACCTGTGGCTTCTTGAAGCTGGGTTCGTCCCAGCAGCCGTATTCCGGGCAACCGCCACGACCGACAGGCTAAGGTGAGGGTCTTCGAATTTGTGTTTCTCCACACCCGGTACGTCTGCTCCCTTCCCCCTGCCAGTCCCCCCTTTCCCCTTCTCCCTGCCACCCCCACTTTCCTCCCCGCCTTTCCACCTCTCTCCTCTTCCCAGCCTACTCCTCTCCTCCTATCCCTTTCCTCTACGCTTCCCTCTTCACCCAGGGTCGAAAAAGTGCTACGGCGAGAACGACATGCAATCAGGCAGGCGGCCCAGGCGAATCGGTCGTTCTTTCAGAGGGCGACCTAGGTGCACTGCCGGTCAAGAAACTGGCACCTACTGGATTATATCCTCGTCCGGAAGCGTGACCAACAGGACGTGCTGGTGACAAAGGCGACCCTGGTGCCGACGGATGGACGGATCATCAACTCCAAGATGAGGCTTCGTCTGCAACCACGCAGGAGAACGCAACGTAAGCGACCGCCAGGTAATTTTAATACTGTATCGTTGAATGTGCCTGCTCATCATCTCCATTTCAGCAACTAACTGGCCAACAGGCTAGCCAACCTTCCAGTCGCCAACGAGGACGCCTCCGTGGAGTACCGTTGGTGCCAACTGAGGGACACGGTCCAATTTACCGCTCTGGATGTCCTCGGCCGCACACGTCATCAACACCAGGACTGATTCAATGACAACGACTCATCCAGCAACACTGCACGTCGAGAAGAACCGGTTGCACAAAGCCTACGTCAACCGCCCCACCACTGCAAACAAAAAAACCTTCTATCGAAGTCGCCGCCTTGTACAAACGGCTGCGGGAGATGCAGGACGCCTGGATGACCCGCACGGCAGGGGAGAGCCAAGGGTAGGCGAGCCGCATTGAATGGAAGAACTTCTTTGCCGCCACCAAGGCTGTCTACGGACCTTCCGTCAAAGGAGCCGCCCCACTTCTCAGTGCTGACGGAACTACCCTGATCACTGAGGAGTCGCAACTCCTTCCGAAACGTTCTTAACTAGCCCTTCACCATCTCCGACGCCGCCATCGACCTACTGCCTAAAGCAGAAACCAACGCCAACATCGATTTCCTGGCATCTCTCCAAGAAACCATCAGGGCCGTACAACAACTCTCCAGTGGGAAAGCACCTGGATCCTACGCGATCCCTGCTGAGATCTACAAGCATGGCGGTCCCCAACTTATGAAGCAGCTCACAGCGCTTTTCCAAGCGATGTGTCGCCATGGACGATGTGTCGCCCTGAGGATTTCAAGGACGCCACTATTGTACAATAATAATGAGAACCACCAACTCTGCGAAAACCACCGGGGAATCTCGCTGCCCAACATCGTCGGGAAAGGTTTCTTCCGCATTCTCTTTAATCGACTCCTCCTGGAATGCCAATGCGGTTGCCACCACCATCACCGCACAATCGAAATGATCTTCCCCGCGTGCCATCTGCAGGAGAAATGTCAGGAGATGCGGACTCGCTTCTAGAGACACTTCGTGGATCACGGTGACTCGCAACGGACTATGGAAAATCATGCAGAAATTCGGTTGTCCCGAAAGATTCACTTACATGGTGCGTCAACTCCACGATGGCATGATGGCGCGCGGCACGGACAACGGAGCCGTCTAAGAGGCCTTCGCAGTGACCAACGGGGTGAAGCAGGGCTGCGTCCTCGCGCCTACCCTCTTCATTCTCGTGTTCTCTGCCATGCTAATGGACGCCTACCGTGACGAACGTCCCGGGATCCGACTCGCCTACCGGATGGACGGCCGACTCCTCAACCAACGGTGGATGCAGTTCCCACTCGTGTGTTTCCACAGCCACCATCCACGAACTTCTCTTTGCTGACGATTGCGCACTCAATCCAACGACAGAAGGGGGCATGTAAAGGAGCATGGACCGCCTCGCTGCCACCTGCAACAACTTCGGACTGCGCATCAAAACGAAGAAAACGGTGGTTCTGCATCAGCCGCCGCCCAATACCACCAATACGCAAGCCCTTCCAACATGCCCACACTGTCGATGCATCTTCCTCGTGCGAAACGGCGTGCTCGGACATCTTCGGATGCAATGCAACAATAATCTGACAACTCCATCTTCTGCGTTAACTTCGGACTCCCCCCCCCCGCGACAACGGTCATCGCTGGCACCAATTCCACCACTCCCAAAATCATAGCGACCACATCCCAATACTCATCACCTGATACCTCCACCACCAGCCGCGATGGGAACTCGGCCCTATCCTGCACTCATTGCGTCCGCACATTCACCTCACGCATCGGCCTGGTCGGTAACTTGCGAGTCAATCGCACAGAGACAGGTGAACCAGCGCCTGGAGCACCAACCCACAGCCGAGATCGCCCTAACCCTCTTCAGTCTCATGTTCTCTGCTATGCTGATAGACGCCTACCGTGATGAGTGCCCTGGGATCCGCATCACCTACAGAATTGACGGGCATGTTTTCAACAGTCGGTGTATGCAGGCCCCAACGGGCGTGTCTACGACTACAGTTCAGGACTTGCTCTTCGTGGACGACTGCGCCCTTAACACCGTGACGGAGGGGGACATGCAAAGGAGCATGGAACTCTTCGCCTCAGACTGTACTAATTGTGGATTAACAATCGACAGTTTGACCGTCGTAGTCCGACGATGTCCACCGTATGCACCATGGAAGGGTGGTGCAGGGACGGTGACTTGCGCGTGAATTAGTTTTAAGTGATAGTAGCCTTGCGCTGCAGCTACCGCACTCTCTCCTCCTCCTCCACCTGAACCCGGTGTCATGACAGAGTCAAGAAGACTGGAGGCGGGAGAGGACGCAGGTGGCTGGCGCGGCTGGGTCCCCTAAGTTCTAGCCGCCCCTAGGCGTGCCACCAAACCTCCATGTTCGGCATTTGTTATGAGAGCGCAACCCGAATAAAGCCTGCCGTGCCCTAATGTGGCCCCCGTGTTGGTCCAGCGCATCTACCACGTGGCCCGGTAAGGTGGCACGGATTAACAATCAATACAGCCAAAACGGTGGTCATGCACCAACCGCCACCCAGCGCAGAATACAGCACTCGCCGAATCAATGTCAACGGCGCTCAACTCGAAAAAGTGAAAACCTTTGCTTATCTGGTAAGCACGCTGTCAAGCAACACGAGAATCGACGACAAACTTGCTCAACGGGTCTCTAAAGTTAGTTAGACCTTCAGCCGGCTGCAGGCTTCTGTGTGGAATCACCCTGGTATTCACCTGAACACCAAACTGACAGAGACCTGGACCGTCTACTCGAACCAAGACAGGAAGACCAAGCCATGGGTACGCGAATCTTTCATCAGGACATTACCCCTATATGACCGTGAAACGTGTACAGAGCGCTTTAATAGCGCTTGCGCGTTCTTATTCAAATGGCATCAACAAGGAACGACTGTACAGTCGAGCAGGAACACAACCAAGAAACTATCCACTCGCTGGTGACCGATGGTTAGGCTACCATAGCAAAACTGTTAGTAGCCACCGCTCGCCTAAACCCAGGACTGGACTGACGACGGTATCTACGGGCACAACGCGGTAAATTCCGATCTCTAGCATATCTCTGTCTTCAGAAATGGCGTAGCAGCCCACCCAACTTCGCTCGGAAACCTGCTAAGGACAACCGGTCAACTTGCGACACAGTGCTAGCTAAATTAGTCATGATGAATGTTGTTCAACCTATAAGTTCACTGCACAGCCTCCGCCGTGCGCATAATAAGCAGACCTAGGCGTGGCACCCCCGTCAGTGACAGACGAGGTGCTCGTGGCCACGAGCAGAGTGGGGGAGAATGGGCAGGAGACAAGAGGTGTGGAGCGAAATCAGGGGACAGGATGGAGGACGGGTAAGGGCATGCAAAGCGAGCGCAATATAGACAAGCAGCAGAACAGTCCTGCGGCACCAGACATGAACATGGAGTAGAACAGAGAGAGAAGGCAGCAGCAGGGAAATGAAGGCAGGAGGGAGAGGGGGCGAAGAGAAGGTGGCGTGCGTGAGTGCGCGCGCGCGTACCTCGGCCTCACCGCTCCGTTTTCTCAGGGAAGTCTGCCAGCAACAAGCAAACGAGCCATAACGTGCAGCCCAGTGTGTGAGGGTGCAGACGGAGGGGTGCGAATGGCGCGGTGGGGTCGGGCGCATAAGGGAGAAAGAGTTTGAGAGTAAGAAGACACGGAAAGGTGTGAAAAAATACCAATTAAATGGTCAGTCCTGCTGGGAAACGGCGACTGTGTTAATTCAGTGAGCTCAGTAGCTAGGTACGCAGGTCAAATCGGCGTGTGAACAGGCAAGTCATGCGTAAATGTTAGAAATGAGTCGTGTTACAATAGCAAGAGACGCAAGATATATCGGCTGACTGCAAGGTCAATGGTTAAGTTACGAAAGAGTAGAAAATTAGAATGGGATTAGCAAGAGTTTAAGAAAACCAGGCAGCTTTAGGATAACTGGGGCTTTCAGGTAACAACCAGTCTCTTTATTGGGAAACTGTTGCTGCTGAGGAACGTTCACGTACATGATGAGAAGCGTATTTTTCGTCAACATTGTATACCCGAAAAGAATATCGGTCATTGTTTGTGCTGTTATCGTATTCGTGACAGTGAAAGTAACTGAGAAAACTTAGACAATAGAAACGCATTAAGGGCTCGATGCTGACTACAGCATATTCGCAGCCGCAATTTGTATCGATAGCACTCACGTTCGGTGCCTGACACAACAGTCCCTGTCTTCATGCCTTCCTACGCTCCCCCAGAAAACCAACTGAACAGAACATAAAATCGGCGCAGGCAGGCAGAGATTAAAATGCGGTTGAAGGGAAGGGGAGGATTGGGGTAGGAGTTCGTAACCTACCTCCTCATCAACGTCCATCGACGGTGTCTGTAGAGGGGACATCGCTGACTGGCCCTCAGCGACTTCCTTCCAGAGTTTCATAACCCATCTGTTGGTGAAAGGAAAACATGCGGAAAAGCAGCTAGTCAGCTCGCCTTATTATCCAGAGTAGTGTAATTACACTTCACTACCCACACTAATGTTATCGTAAATGTCACAAGCAGTACCGCCCACCTGTCAGTTATCAGGAAGACCAAGGTTTGTACGGGTTACCAGTGAAAACCACCCTCTCTCTCTCGCTCTACCTTTCTCCCCATCTCCCTCAACGCTTACATCAGCTGATACTTACTATCAAAGCGTTAGTTGTTTGTAAGGAAGAACACAGGTTTCAAATGAACAATCCAGGGATTAGATATTCAGGGAGCTGGGTGGCCATCTCCTCGGTCAGAAGCCTTGTCTACGTGACAGCCATTTCTGGGTAGTCTTGGTAATGTGACAGGGGAGGTTCCCTCCGACATTCGCCATCGCCTCTGATGGACGCCTGGTTCTTAATGGGAGTTTGGACATTGTTGGGAAAGTTCTTTAATCTGAGGTTAGCAAAAGACCTCCCATTCCTCTAGTTACAGACCTGCTGAACCCTGCAAAACTTCTCAGCTATAGGCAGAACTTTTAGTATCTTTTTTTATCTAGTTCATTCTGTTTTGACAGAGCTTCCGACCTTGGAAACGATAAATTGGTAGAGATAATCCTAACTAAGGCACGGAGGTATTATTGACAGGTATGTCCGTTACCCGTGCATTTCTTGGACATCGCCGCATGGCTCGGACTGGCTTTCCCATCATCCAAGCCTTGATGTTGAACATGAGGTTGGTAGGAACGGTTCCTAGCCTTCTACCTGATCGCGGGTTTCTTTGAAGTAAAAGACCCGAAACAGCGACATGACATGCACAATTACCGAACGATTCTCTCTCTATTTCCTCCCTCTCGGAGAACGGTTAGGGTACGTTCCAACTTTTGGACATTTTTCCTACCCATACTAATGAGAATTTGGAGGAAATTTTTGGCTCACGCATTTCCTGTTGTATTATTAGCGTTAAGATTTTTGTACGAAAGCCACCTACAGAGACAGGGGCTTGGTCGTTAGAGATGTGCATGTGGAGGCGTCATTTACAAGAGTTGGCGGTTATGTCACACGATAGAAGCAAAGAGGTGAAGGCAAAGATTACTGAAACAGGACCCGAGAAAAGGATTGCCCCATCAAAGTAATAAAACTGCCCTAACCAATGTCTAGGCAGAGTGAATATCCCCCTGCCCTAATGTAAACCTTAACACTACAGTTAAACACTAACCTGTTTAGAAGGCCATGCAAGTAATCCTTACCAAGGCGTATTCCAGTAAGCATTGCAGAAGAAGATGCGATCGCTGGAACAAGAAGCTTACTAGTCTGTTATTTCGAACTTTACTTTGAAGCCATCATCAGACACAGTCGCAGGTACTAACTGCATCGCCAAGAGCGGTGACATGGACTCATAGATTAATGAATTGGATGTGATCGTTTGTACCATGGAGTAACCGGCAATAAAAGCGATAGTTGCCTATTAAAACAGCCATGCGGTGTTTGAGTAAACTTTTCGCACTACTAAAATGTTTCCCCTCCCGCTCTCACCCCTCCCGTGCAACATCCTTCTGCTGGGGGCGCGCGGAATTCGGAAACACCTGGAGGATACAGTTAGTGTTCAGTCGGTTGGAACGCCGATTAAACTCCCATCTTACTTTGTGCCACTTAAACTGAACTGGTTGTTGTCATTCTCACGACCGCGAGGATAAGGAAAACCAGTGCGGGGGTAACTTCCACCAGATAACAATAAAAATTGAGACTCGTCTGGCGACGCATCTCGAGGGTAAACAAGAATCGGGCTGATCACACTCACCTTATCAGATCAGCCTGCCGTTCGTGATCTGGCAGCCCCACAAGGAGCTTCAGACGAGGCAAAAGGCAGTTGCTGCGAAAGTAAAGAAAAACAAAAGATATCCTAATGCTTAAATAGTCCACGCAAAAGATTTATAAATAAAATATGAAAAACGAGAAAGGTTGGTGCGAATTTGATTCGCATCCTCTATCTCCAAGCCCCCTTTTGGTTTGAAATGTCTGGATGACAGTAAGCGGGTTGCTGTGGTCTGAAACTCATTGAGAATCGATCAGTAGTCCTTTCTGCTTAACAAGTAAGGGAGGATTTTGATAGATTCGAATAAATCGTTTAACGCACTAGTTGGGACTCGAACCCACGCCAGCAAGGTGATGGCTTTAGTACAGCCAACGCTCTAGCCAACTGAGCTACGTGGCCCCACCAGGAGCCATGAGTTTAATCACACTTGGGTCAAGTTACCCGCCAAGCCTATTGCAACATATAGAATCCACGATCAATTCTGATGCAGTAAGCTGACTGCCCAAGCAGGATTTCCTAAGCAATCAATCCACAATCCATCACATAACTACCAGGCACAATTAATTAGTAGAGGATTTTGGAAGATTTAAATAATTCCTTTGACCCACTTGCGAAAAACTCGGCGACCTCGGTGGGATTTGAAACCACACCAGCAAGGGAAAGGCTTTAGAACAGCCAACACTCTAGCCAACTGAGGTGCGTGGCCCCGCCGGGAGCCGTGAGTTTAATCACACTTGGGTCAAGTTACCCGCCAAGCCTACTGCAACGTATGGAATCCACCAATGCTGATAGAGTAAGCTGACTGCCCGAGCAGGATTTCCTAAGCAATCAATCTAGAATAAACTAGATGACTACCAGGCGCAGTTAATTAGTAGAGGATTTTGGCAGATTTTAATAATTTGTTTGACCCACTTGTTGGGATTCAAACCCATGGCATCAAGGGGATGGGTGTAGTATAGCCAACGCTCGAACTAACTGAGATACTAGCCTCCCACCGGACCGTGAGTTTCAGTACGCCTTACCATCAACAATGGTACAGTAATCTGACTGCCAAAGCAGGATATTCTAAGCAATAAATCTAGAATCCGCCAGATGACTACCGGACGCAGTTAACTAGTAGGGGACTTTGGCAGATTTGAATAATTTGTTTGACTCACTTAACTGTACTAAAGCCTTCCCCTTGCTGGCGTGAGTTCGAATCCCACCGAGGCCACCTAGTTTCTTCGCAAGTGGGTTAAACGAAAGTACACAATGCTATTTTAATTTCCGACGTGAAATAAACGTGGGCATGTACGGGGGAGGCAGTGCCGGAATTATTTGCAAACATACTAGTTTTTCACACAGGAATCGGCAGATGGATCATGTCGTTTCCAGTGTTGGAACACGGCAAGGCGCTCCAGCTCCTCGTCGCTCTCAGCCTCCTCGGGCACTTGACTAACGGCCTTCAGGAAGGGTCTTTCGCCAGTCTCTCTGAATAGACAAAAAGAGGAATAGACATTACGACCGACGAGTGGGAACACAAACATAAATTCCCATTTTCGGGACCTACGCGAACGCGATAGAGTCCTCGTAGAGAGCTATAATTATCAGATGGAGGACGAGCTCGAACAGTGTTTCAGACCACTTTGATTGCAGGTTTCCCTGCTTGATGCCAATATCCAGCAGCTGACGGAGCAGCCGAACAAAGGTAGTACAACGGAGCAGGCCCAGGATAGGGCCGTTGAGATGTTTCGAAAAACGTCGCCGTGGGCGAGGAGGCGGTGGCGGGATGGGGAAGTCGGCCGGAAGGATGTTAGAACTGGATTCCAGAGTCTTCTTCAGTGTTCGCGTGACCAGCTCCTCAGCCTATGAGGAAATTGTGGAATTAGTTGAGAGCAAAGCATTTAATTCCGGAGACATTTTGCTTTCACCAACACTTACATGGGTCTGATCCGTGTGTCGGTAGGTGGTGTAGAAGCGATCAAACCGATTGGCAATGACCTCGGGCCGCAGAGCAAATTTCTGTTTACTACCCACCATTGTCTGTGTGGCCAGTTGTTGCAGGATGCGGGCGAGGGGGCGCTCAACGGAGTCCTTGCGGGAACCACGCCAACTACAGGTGGCAGCTTCGCGTTCAATCACGTCTTTGGAATCAGATCCCGCAGCACCCTCCTTCGAGCCGGTGTAAGGCGGTGCCTTGCGAAGAAGACAACCAGCCGGTTGGAAGGGCAGGGCAGAGAGGAGTTCAGAGTGGGTCATAGGACGGATACAGAGCTGGTGAATGACATCATCAACCAGGAGACCATAGTTGATCTCCAAAGACTCGTCAAGATCGTTGAAGTTGGCGGGGAAGAGGTGAGGTGAGGAAGGCAGAGCCGCGACGACTGAGGGGTCAAAGTGACCGACATCGTAGCGCGACCGACTCGTCACAATGAAGTGAATGACACGCAGAAGACTCTCCATCGCCTGTACGCGTCCGGGTTTTGGTTGCGAGGGTGTCTCACTGGAGCAGAAACAGAGCGTGAAGTGGGTGTGAACGGTAAGTAAATTGTACCCAGAAAACCACTCCTAAATACCTCAGAGGGCAACGCAAATGACACAATCGAAACCGATCGACACAATTAAGCAGGTGATGTAGAACAATTCAATCTTACAGTTCACCTTAGGTAGTCCTTGAGATTGAGTTTGTGCACCATGCGGACAATCAATTCATCTGGAGACAAAACTGTAGCTGCCTGTTGAATCAGCTGGTAATTGCGGTCCACCATCTCTACCCGCAGGTTATTGAACATGTTTTGCATCTAGGGTGAAGAACAAAACAATTAAATGTGGTTAGTATGTAAAGAAAACTAGGGCATGTTACTTCTCATTCCCGCAAAGGACACCTGGTTGTTAGGTGAATGGTACTCACGATGTTCTGAATCACCAGACCGTTTCGCACCCAGAGGTTAGCCGAGCACTGCGCACAGAATGCGATTGTCTGCAGTGGGCGTTCAATGATGAGATTAGCGAAACCCTGAAAGGATCGAATGCACAGGACGCGTGAGGATAAATCAGACTAAGTGTGAAATAGAAGGGGCAAGGTATTGGCAGCATGCGGACTGACCTCATCCGCAAGACCCAACCGGGTAGGAGAAAGACCCATTTCAATGCCGTGGCCATAGAGAGCAGCAAGCAGACGGGGCAGAGTCTGAACAATGCTAACTTTCATGGTAGACACGTCGTACTCGTATATCTCCGATGTGGCTCCTAGAGTTTGGAAGGTAAGATTTTCTATGCCGTTATCGTCACGCTCTGAAGCACGATCCTTCTGTGTTCTGGTTAACGGTTTCACCCGAAAACAACGGTCTATTACACCGACACGGTCCTCGAAGGCCTGGACACGGTAGAAAAGGGGGGGTTAACTTATGAAAAGGCTTTCACACACCGGACCGTATTCAATTTGTGCATGCACTTTGAATTGAAACGACAATAAGTAGATAGATTAGATGGCTTACATCGCGAGCTTCTTTTATGGCTGAAAGGAGGAGTGAACGATCCGTGCTGGCAACTTGGACAGTTAAGGAGATGACCGTGAAGAGGTAAGAAATCATGTTGAAGGAGCTGATCCATTCCTGCTCCGTCTCCACGTGCACATCAACGGCGCGTTGCATAGCATTCATATCCTACAGTGAAGATAGATGTACTGATTTAAAATGAGTAGGTGACATAGTGAAATAAAAATAAGGGGTTAACTGCTCAGAGCTCACCTGTAGGTAGGACATGAGCTCCAGAAATCGACGGAAGTAGGCCATAAAGTTCTCCCTCGAGCACACATCCCACCATCCCTCAGGACATTCTTCGGACTCACCAGCCAGTGGCTTCATATTGAGCAGACTGACAAGGAGGTAACGAACCTCACCAGTGACGCGGAGCATGCGCTGAAACGGTGAAATTCCGGCCTCGGCTCCATGACATGCAACCAGACAAAGACGGACGGCGGATAGCGAGACTGTTCCACCACACTACCCGAATCGGCCTCATCGGCCACGCGCGTGTATTCGTATGCACGGCGCCAGGCCACTCGATTTGCCGCCCTTAGAGTCTGCAGGCGAGTTTGAAGGGCTGAGGGAAAGTGGTGGAAGGTGCAGCTCGGGTTGAAGAGGTCAGCCACCCAGTTGCGAGATTGGGGAATCTCATAGAAGGCATGCAGGGGTACTGAGTTGGCGGCAATAGCTCGACAGAGGCGGGAAATTACTCGTAGAGCAGCGTTGTTCTGTTGTAGCAGCTGTCTAGCCTATCAGATGGCCGAAACAGTATGGCAGCAAATAAAGTCGGGTGCAAAGCCGCTGGGCAACCTTCTAGGACACAATGCATTGGGTGCCGCAATAAGTTCGAGTGGCGATTAGAGCATGTCCAGCTCATAAAATATCATGGTCTTTAATTTCACTGAGTACGGTCATCGCATGCTAATGAATCAACTGCTTAATATGGCAACGGCGTAAAAGAATCAACCGTTATGGGTAAGGAATGTTCATCTGACATGCGGAAAGGCATGGCCAGGGATATGAGGGAACTGATACATCTGTGCGACTTCGAACTACAGCAAAACCTTGTTAAACGTGATAACGGCTGTGTAGCATGGGACATCCGTCAGTCATGTGGGGTAAGTGAGGGATGAGAGAGGAAAGTTATTTCCTTCGCCATTGGCAGGTTGACCGTCGTAGTCCGACGATGTCCACCGTATGCTCCATAGAAGGGTGGTGCAGGGACGGTGAATGGCGCTGGATTACAGTGAGAGTAGACTTGCACTGCATGTTCCTCACTCTCGGCTCTGCTCCCCCACCTGGGCCCGGTGTCAAGACAGAGTCAAGAGGACCGGAGGTGGGAGAGGGCGCAGGCTCATGCACTGTGGTCCAACACAAACAAGAACACTGCACCACAAGGGAGAGGTGGCTCGGAGCCCAGCTGAGTGGGAGTGCAATAAAGGCCACATTGAGAAGGTGCCATTGCAGCCTGACTCAGTCAGCCACTCAATTACGACAATTAACGAGACGAACGCGGACTAACGAGCCATCATCGCGCCACCAGCGGTGAATGCGGGATCTGCTAATTGGACTAGGCACGTGGCTGCATGGAAATCGCGTCCTATAAATCCTACACCCACGAAGCTTATCGCTGGCACACCATCTCCTCATCCCCCACCTGAGCCCGGTGTCATGACAAAGTCAAGAAGACCGGGGATGGAAGAGGGCCAGACCCACACGCTGTGGTTCAAAAAATATAGGAACACTACAACACAAGAGAGGGGCGGCTCTGATCCCGGCTGGGTGTGCCCTAAAGGCCACACAAAGAAGGAGCCATTGCGTCAGATTGTTTATTGTGAAAAAATGCGCTGCGATGTCGACCGCACTTTCTCCCAGGATCGGGCCACCGTCCAAGCCGGTCAGTTGTCTTATGTAGGGGTGGGCGCAGTGCCTGACAGGGCCGGCGAAGCCGTCTTTGCGCGCCACAGCACGGCCTGGCCCCCTTGACTCTTACACCAGGATTATCAAAAGCAGGGAGCAAGAAGGAGTCATCGCCATCTGATTCCCAGCGCACTGGTCAGCCACCCAAAACACAACACACACTGGGCTGATGGCGTTTCCTCCATCGACTCTTACCATGACAGTGAGGTTGATGATGCTGGCTTTCACCTCCGTTTTGCTACGGGCTCTTGAACTCGTAGTTGCCCACAAGGCCTTTCATAATTAAACTTTTGTATACCTTGTTTTCTGCTCTCAGCAGCTGTGAAGGGCATATGGGCAGCTGATCGAGTTGTCAACTGCCTTTGTGCGCGCCCAATGGATTCGGATCCACAACTACATTTAAACCTGACCTCTACCCCAAGAAAACGGGCAGGTCTGTAGAAGGATTAATTCACAGCAGCTGCCTGTTAGCTCTGTTAGCTTAGGCAGAAGGAACACATACGGTATCTGGCCTAGTTCGTGGAACGTTAACCGAAATTCGGAAATACCTTTCCGGTTAGATCCCGGAGTGATCACTGTGCAACAAAGCTCCAAGGTATTTCAGTCAAGTCAGAATGGGGGCTTTTGAAGGAACGTCGTAAGGGCCGCGTGATAAAACCTTGCCTGGCAAAGAGAATCGTTATGACGCGTTTTTATTGACTTTCAGTTTTCTCATAAATTGAAATATTTTTAATGTAAAACATGGCATAAAATGCTGTTTGGTACTTGATGGGTAGCAAATAACGTCTTTTTTAAATTTTATAATCGAGTAAAGGTATATTTAGGCTGAAAACTATTTAAATTTTTGAATAATTTTGGAGCCGATTTGCAGTTACACTTTGCGCTTAAGATTACCAAACTGCATGCGATGTGCTTTCGCTATACTAACAACCAGAGATTTATGTACGTTAGTTAAAAGATAGCATACAAGGCCCATTTAATTTTGCAATGGAGCTGGACCATGTTGTATACTTCACAAGCAACAAAAACAAAACGATGCGATGCAATGCTGTATGAATGGACATTTCGCAGTTTGAAAAAAAAACTCATAAAAAGGAACGCTCTTTATACCGAAAAATTTTCTTTCTCAAGTATAAAGTTTGGAGAAGACATGATTTGCTACCAAGATACGAAACGATATTTTTAAGCCTGGTTTTCATAAAATCTAGTTGAGGTCATATTGACATCGAAAATAAATTGGGGCAATTCACACTACTTAAGTAGACATTTGCTGATTAATATTGTTTTGCAGGTGCATTCAGTGACCAGCACCCTCATGAGGTAGAAATACCTACGGATGATAATCAATACTACCACCCCAGCTAGGCACTCGTCTCTAAATGAAAAGACGTTTCATAATTTCGATTATCAGTTCATGAGACAGGTCGGCTAATGTACGGGCATGCAACAAGTCTGACCAGCCCTTCAGAAAAAAAGGATAGCGTGCGAACGCGAGATTGCGCAAAAAAGGCGGGAACAACTAAGAGAGACAAGAGTCAGTCAATGATACGCCCTGCAGTTATCTCGAATATCAGCCCAAGGATCCTCCAGAAGGTCGGGACCGACGAACGCGGGAGGGGACGAGGAATTGGAGAACTTACCAAGCTGGTGACGGTGTAGAATTGGCAGGTGAGAGAGAAAAGACTGTCAGCATCGAGGTGGTCGTCGTATACGTAGGCCTGACAAACACTGTCGAAGTGCTAAAGAGGACGAAGGGTGAGCAAACATTAGAATATTAGTCTCTGGTGATAGCCACATGACAACCCTTACTACTCTAACATAACGCGCACGAAAGAAGAATAAGTATAAATCACGAGACGGTCAACCCCAAGTGAACCAGCTCAGACAGCTATCTCATAAATAGGCAATAATCTTCGTTGGTCGTTCAGTGCGTCTTGGACACGTGGCCCAACAACGCTGGCCCTCTTTTGCTGCATGAATCAAACTACATACAGACAGACACAGCTGTAGGACATGCATGGTGTGACTGACCCCTGTTTACGCAGCTGATTCCCTCCTGCTGACAGAAACAGACTACAGATTCAGCGGGCGGGTGAACGGACGGACGGACGGGCATATAGGATAGCGTCAACTGGTTTATCTCGCTAACCAAGGCGACTAGGAGGCGTTGTCACCTTGCAGGCCTTGAGAGTTGGGTGAGAGCGGCTGTGAGTGCTGAGCTATGCGCGTAGAAGGTGAACAGAAAGCTGGAGGTATTTGAATACCGCTGCCTGAGGGTCATCCTTCGAGTGAAGCACACCGACTTTGTCTCCAAGGACGAAGTCCGCACTCGAAGCAAAATCGTGAGGATAACTTAGGCTGTACAAGAAAGATGGTTTGGGCACGTCCTTTGTCGTTTGTCTTAAGATTTTGGTGCTTCTGTCGTTGCCCACCTGGAATTATCCAGGTGAACTTCAACTCAAAACCTGATTCAACGCAGTTATTGAAGATATGAAAGGGATTCTGCGACCTTCGGTACATGGTACCCGTTGTTGGGGAGGCGAATGGGTTGAGCCACCCCGACCTGCTGCCACAGGTCGTCAGGCGTGTAGTGGTACAGCAGACGCAGACAAACAATGCCGGAAAGGACAAGGGAGACTGAAATAGCCATTTCTGGCTCATAAACCGTCATCAGTCAGTCACACCCAACCCCAAGTGGTGCCCCACCAGAGGCTTGAACCCGCGACCTGTTGATCAGAAGTTCAATGCTCTAACTATTGAGCGTGTACTGGTACAATCCGTGACATCATGAAGAGCAGCTAGATCAAGCATGGTCATAGTTGTAATATGTGCAAGTAGGCTCGGAAGAACAACGAGGACGGCGGTGCGGAATGTCCAAGTGACAGAGACACCGGTACTTATGGTGTTAAGTATTATTGCGATGATGATGGGATAAACAGCAGGGGCAGAAGAAGGAACAGGAGAAGACGGAGACGCCGAAAAAAAAAGCATTTAAAATACCAGACTGAGGACGCAACTGGTGAGCGCAAACTCACTCGAGTGAATTCAATGGCAAAGATACGCCGATGGAAGGATTCCTGCAGAAGCACGGCTACAATTAGGTGGGCCGCAACCTTGCGTACGCCTCGATGTGTGGCGTGGAAGCGTTCGAGGAGGAGAGCTATCAGGCTCCGCTCCACCAGCATCTCACCCGGCGGCAGGACTGTTGCCGCAGATGCCGAGGTGCCGCTGGTCGCCCCCGATGCGAAGGTGATGTGACGGCCGAGTAGGGCGTTGCAGATCAGCGGTCTAAGAGGCCGCACAGCGGAGGCCAGACGTTCGAGCCAGCGCAGGACGCAAATGAAAAACTGCTCCACAGCGTAGATATTGCTGTCCATAGCGTTGGTACGAAGGGGACGGGGCGAAGTGCGCGATTCTGCGGACTGGAAGAGGAAGAAAGAGTTATCTGGCAGAGCCTATGTGCCTGTATGTTACAGTGGCTTTGAAAGCAAGATGGCTATAAGTAGGCCGTGGAACAAAACCCCACAATGGCCTGCCTTCGGTTAAAATTTGGATTTATAGTACAATGGATATACGCCGACTAGCGGAATAGAAACAAAACACCTGTGGGATTCATTGAGAATGAATGTCCGTTTCAGGGGGTCACACAATCAACTGTCAGGACACATTCCGAAAACATTGTGAGCGCTTAGACAACAGCCCTAGATCGTCACAGAGAATTCAATAGATTTGATATACTACACTTCGGTCATCGTAAGTGACGGCTTAACAGCGGTAACCTACGCTTTAATATGCTCATGAAGACCCTTACCCACATAAAAAATAGCCGCACTTTCTCCTTGCACAGACACGCAATAAAATTATCCCGTTCGCAAGCATGCAATTCGATCTTACGGCAGACTTCACACGTACAAATTTGGGCAAAGTCTTCTTGTTCCGTTATTTGCATGGTTAACCCTTATTTGTGGCTATGATATTTAGACGATGCATTTGTTGTCGTGAAAAAGGACAAATTGGAAACACTCCACAACACCATCAACTCAACCATTCCGGGGATAAAATTCACACTCGAGAAAGAAGTTGACAATGAATACCCATTTCTGGATGTCCTCATGCAGCTAAAGGCTAAAGATACATTATACACATCCGTTTACCGCAAAGGAACATATGCGGAAGTAATTCTACATGATGAGAACAACGGTTAAATCTTTGGCAAGTGGAGCACCGTCTGCTACAACGAGCAAAAATACACATTGTTCAGACGAAGAAAGCTACCAAGTCCAGTTAAATGATCCGGTTGAATGATTTTCCCGAAATGATTAGCCTAGAGATTTTCTGTGTTGATGCATGAAACAACAGTAGTCAAAAGAAAGGAACTAGATAGTTGCAACCCGGCTCCCAAAGTAACTACTTAGCGAATCCTGTCCGAACTCGCTTAAAGAAACTTGAGGAAACACCAAATAAAATTGACGCACACACTGATGACTATTTTACGCCCAAAGATGCGATTCTCGTGAAACCACGTTGAAATCAACACTCAAATTGTAGGCTGTTTGCTAATGGGCACAAATTGCATAACAATTCGGTATTTTACTTCAGTTGAGTTAGTAACTCGGTTTTTTCAAGAACAGACTTTCTGTTCATTTAAAGTTTAAGTTTACTGAATTACACTTATTTTTCACGTTTTCGGAATTTTCCGCTTTTCCCAAAAAGTTAGTATTTCTAAACAACGTAATATTACTTTTTATCTTTATTTGGTTTTCAATCAGTTAAAAGTATTTCATTATTTTCTCAAAGCTTTGATCCATTTGCTAATGCCGGTTTGCGAGTAATTTAGCACGCTTTCGTAAATTACGGCCACTTTCAGAAGAAAGGTCACGTACGGTACTTATTGCATTAAATGGTTTCAGTAGCTGACAGTGACGAACAGTGAAAGTCAGAGCAGATCGCTGTGGCATCCAGAGGTGGCTAACCTTGAAGCTCACATGGAGCGGATTTCGAGACAATATTAGTTCAGTGAGTGAAGTTTGTGTGCTCAGACTGACCGCTGAATTGTCCATCAGCGAAGACGGGAGGAAGCGCTCTGTCTGTAACCGTGTACGTCGATTTCAGAAAATATTTGTTTCGGTCGGTCATCACTGACCGCTTTGTTGGACGCCGCAGAGTTTAAAATCCAACATTCCTCGAGGAATCCGGTTAGCATCCCATTAGCTATTGAGTGGAGCCACATCCTCGTGGCCTGTAACTGTTGCAGGTGAAGGCGCAGTTAAGCGTGGAACCTAGTCCAAGCAGAGCGGCTGTGCACTACTGAGTCACATCTTCACGCTTGAGCGCATTCGACTAACTATTTTGGTGCAGTAAAGCGCGACGGGGTTGAGTCACTAATACGAGGAGACCTTCGAGATCGCTTCTATTTACAGACGCAGTCAAGCTATATCAATGGAAAAGCGGTTAAGTGTATAGGCTGCTTGCGGTGAACGACAATAGGTTACCTCATGTTTTACGAGAATAGTCTGCGTCCCCACTTAATACGAGATCGGGTGCTAGGTACAATCAGCTGATTGTCTTTCGTCATGTGGTTAAGTCGGTCAGTAAGGTCTCTAGTAAGCCTACAAAACAGCAAATCAAAGGGGAGTCCTGGTGGAGTAAGCTTTTATAGATCCTCTAGCCTGTATTCAACTCGCAAGCTGTGAATAGCCCTGCGTCTGCTAGCGAATAGGGACTCGTTTGTGCTCAGTACAGGACTCTAAATTGTGAGGCGATGGCGACTATCGAAAAACGGCTTTCGTTTGCTGCCTTATCGAAGGATTTGCTAGACTGCAACAAACCACCCAACCAACTACGTTGCGACCTATTTACCTGTCCCACCAAGAGCCTGCATATTTCGTAGCAGACCGTAGAGCTTCAAACTGCTTGAATGAGAACGGGAAATCATGGACGAAATTAGCGACGACTGTAGTAAAGATTGCATTCCTTGATTAACGCTCACCGATCACAAACGAGACTCACTCGTCCCGTTCTGCCTTGATACTCACTCTCGAGCCCCGCCAGCAGCCGCACAGCGGCTAGTAGTAGAATAGGCAGACGAATATTGCCGGCAAAGGCAAGGGAGGCTGGAATGACTATTGCTGACTTAAGAGCCGTTGTCAGCCAGTTATACCCGATCCCCAGGTGGGGCACCACCCGGTTGTGTATGGCTGGCTGACGACGGCTAATACGCTAGAAATGGTCAGTCCAGTCTCCTTTGTCTTTACCGGCGATATTCCGCAGTAAAGGTCAGCCAGTTATACCCGACCCCAGGTGGGGCACCACCCGGTTGTGTATGGCTGGCTGACGACGGCTAATACGCTAGAAATGGTCAGTCCAGTCTCCTTTGTCTTTACCGGCGATATTCCGCAGTAAAGGTCAGCCAGTTATACCCGACCCCAGGTGGGGCACCACCCGGTTGTGTATGGCTGGCTGACGACGGCTAATACGCTAGAAATGGTCAGTCCAGTCTCCTTTGTCTTTACCGGCGATATTCCACAGTAAAGGTCCTCCTGAAATCTAATTCCCAAGCCCTTCCACGGTATCCAAGATGGGTTTCTCCGATTGTGGCGGCCTCAAAAGGTCACACAGAACACATTGGGGGAGAGAAACCACACTGGAAGGCGTCATGGCCTATTGGCATTTAGCATGAAAAAAACATATGCGGTAGCCTCCCTGCTCGGAAAAAAGGGCAGACCTGCTGGGTGTGCAATGGCAGCTGAAATTCGCATCCAAATGTCATGTGCAAAGGCAGGTCTCCTGGGTGAGGGGAGTGAAGATTGACAGGAACTATCCCACTTACAGAAATATCCGCGCAGAGCTTGCTGACAGAGCGGCGAACAGCCGAGGTGACTATGGGCGTCCGCCCATCGCGATTAACGAGGATGGCGAAGAGGGTAGCCTGCTGGGCGGTACAGCCCAGAAACCGACGGACTACTCTGATGACCTGAAAGAAGAAGAGGAATGTGGGATAAAAACACCGGATTTGGTGAACAGCAAGGTACTGGCGGACGAGGGCTGCAGCGCTCAAGCCGCCCGCGTCGGTGGTCTTGAAAGAGCCAGCAGTTGGAGAGGAAACAGGTACTAAGGTTGGCGTCAGGTAAGTCGTCCTTAATAAAACCCGATTCTCACAGAAGTCAGCACTGACGCCTAGGTTGTAGTTGTTACTGCCGACTTCAAAGGGTAAATTAGTGGCTGTTGTTTGAAAGGATTTCCAACCTCACTCAGAAAAAAGTGATTATGTCGACCAGAATCACTGTCACTGACCACTTGAGCGTCAAAAGTGACGATCTCCAAACTGTGCCTCACACTGCCGATAAATTGCCCGTGAGGTGGGCATCTACAAAATTCTGTTCTCCCTGAACCACTAGAATCGGATGGCCAGATAAATTCGGGAGGATCATAGCGGGTGAAACTAAACAGCTTGTCTACACGACCTAGACCCACTCGAGCCCGCTACATTTTTAAAGCCCCGAGGCTCTCATGAGTGAAAATGCTATAAAGGCTGTATCAAGGAGGCATTGCAGTCTGATTCTCGGTCCGGAGAAAACTCTAGTTATCTCTTATGAGCTGACAGCCGTCTAAGCCCAGACTATAAGGGCGTAGTGATGTATTGAACCTCCTGGAATTTGCCATAGTTAGGACTGATTTGAGTTATCATGGGCCGGATTCAAAAGTGCCGTACCAACCCATGCAACAGTCTAAGTCTGGTAATCGCCCGGTGGCGATGAGAGCGCATGCAGTGGCTGACGCGACATGGGGACCTACGTCTAAGGCGTGCCAGAACACCCCGCATGTACTACGGCAGGTTTGGGCCTACGCTAACTGTGCCCTGCCGTAAAACGCGCGTAGGGTGCAAGTATAACCGTGGTTCTGGTTCAGTACATCTGTAGGTCAACCCGTTGTGTGGGGGGCACCCGTTATTGGTAGCTATACGCTGCCTCCGGAGGCATTGGCACACACCTACCGACACTGGAAAGACGGCAAAATGCGACTTTTAGACGCTGATGATAGGGGAATTCAACAGGACTACGATCGTCGGTCCCATACCCGACCTAAAAAGCCGCGGGGGGGAAGAACAATCTCAAAGCAACCCCGACCACTTTCCGAACTTGCGTCTCTCTACACGTGTTATTAACAAGAGGGCAGATTACCGCGGTTTGACCATCGCCCACGCTTAAAAACAGGTGACAGTTTGGCATTTATGTGGGTCGGCACGAAAGGGAGGATGTGCGCAGTTGACCGCTTGATGCAATTAGCGCTTCATCAAACTATCTCCTCCTATAGGGTAGTTCCCAAGACCTACGACTACGCAAACATGTCTATATGAAAGCCCCAGAGCAGTTGCGATAGGAGCACCACCACAGGGACGCACCTCGTCGTAATTGTGGAATTCGTTGTTGTACAGGATGGCGGAGAAATGGGCTGCAAAAAGGTCCCTACTGGGCGCAGCAAATAGCAGCGGATGGAAGCGGTGGGCGCGTGCCTGCTGCGCCCGACAGCGTGCTTCAACGTCGAGCGAATCCCGATTGGGTGGAGCAGTGCGGGGCCAGCCAGTGACACCCAAATCGCTGGCGTCCTCAGCGGAGGAGGACAGTGGGAGGTGACTGAGAGGGGGCGGCCAGGTGTCTGGTAGCTCGGCAGAGTCCGGATCCTCTTCCGAGGGGGCATCATTGCTGGAGGCTGAGGGTTGCCCTTCAATGCGACTAAGTGGCGTCAGGTTGTCGGAACGTGGAGAACCCTGCAAGACAATAAAACAGGTTGATGAAGATATTTCCTGCGTAGTTAGCGGGGTCCTGCGACTTTACAGTGGGATATGTCGATAAGGCGAAAACAGGCGCTCAGTTCTTCGTGAGGATAATATAATCTAAAAGTCAAGCCTTGTTCTGCAGAGCCGGTTAGATCGCCTCCCTGAACACTGGCTGCTGAAGCAGGTATAGTGTGGAAGCTGCGGTTCCGTTGGAACTCTAGACCACCGACAGGTATACCCTCTGCCGGCTGGACTCCTGAGCATTCGGCTTTGAGAGGTGAAGCAAAAACACAAGGGTGGGAATTTTTATGATCCTAAATAGTACTCAGAAATCGCACGCACCGCATGCGTGCTTGACAGTTGTCCTAAACGCCAACGAAACGGAACACGACCGGACACTAGAAAATTTATTAAAACCTGCAAGCTATTCTCATTGTGTATTTATTGCATCCTGTTCAGATTGGCTAATATTCTGTCTAATTCGCTTAAAAACGAAAGTTCCGGAAGAACTGAGTAACTTCTCGCACACATGGACCAATCAGATCGTACGAGAGCACGGTGACCGCGGCCAATGCGGGACGCTGTCGACCGCGCGTTCGCAGCATGCAGTGAGCTGGGGGACGCGAGCACGTGCTTTTCGATGAGACTGTCTGCTCTTGGAAGCGTGGATATTCGCAGCAGGAATGAAACATACTTGAAGGAAAATGGCAAACAGGATCAACAAAGCGGTGTCACACGATCAAATCGACCCTGTCACCCACCTGGATGAGCTCAAAAAGGACAAAGGCCGCACTGTTGATTAGGGGACGCAGGAGGTAGCTGCATCGCTTCACTGCGTCGATGGGTAGAGCATCAAGGCGCTGCTGCAGACGCTCCATTTCCTGACTTTGTTCGTCGTCCACCGTGCGAAAGACATTATGACCATCGCCACCGCTGTTTTTTGGTCCTTTCATCTCAGCCTCCGCCTCCTCTTCGCCCCCGTGAATGCGGCACCAAGCGCCACTGGTCCACGCCTCCTCGTCACCGCAGTCACAGTAGCCGCCACCCGAGGCATGCATCTACAGGAAGAGAGAGGGAGAGAAAAAAATCGAACACAAATTACAACCACGGTTATCAGTGGCGACAGAACGGAGGAAGATACTGTTATTTTTAAACGCGATCAATAAGTAGAGTAACGGGGACGAAGGTCTCTGCGGCACGCAATCTCTAATTCGATTAACTCTGGTATGTAACGGTAGAAGTGGGAGGACGAGGCCAGGGTAGCACTTACTTAAGTCGCGGAAAAACTAGAAAATTGCTTTTAAATGGTCACGACGTGACTGATGGCGGTGAAATCCGATCCTCTCATGTAGATTCAATTATAAGTAAAGCTGCCACTGGCTTTCAGTCGTAACTTGGAGGGTTATCGGTAAGGATGATTTATTCGCCGAATCAGGACACGAGAATAGGAACGCCCAATGTATGTTAGACAGGTGACCTTGCAAGAAATTTTAGGAAGGATGAATATCCCTGTGTCTTAACCCTAACACTAACCCTAACATAAACCTAAACTGTGACCTTAATTGTAACCCTAGAGTTCACACACACCCAAACCTAAACCCTTCATGTACTCCTGGCCCCAACCCTAAATGTACTCTTAATCCTAACCCCAAACATAGCCCTTACCCTTGCCTTAATCTTAAACCTTCGGTTGCCGGAATTGGGCGCACAGCAACATGCACTGTGGGCGGTTTTAATTCCCGTGTCTTGATTAGGCGGCCATACAAGTCATCCATACCGGGTTACCAACTGACCGAGTAATTAAATCCTTCCGGGGACCGAGGTTCAGACTGCAATAGTTATGTCTCAGTGTGCCTCTTATGGCATATGAGATCCAATCCGTCCATACAGTAGCCTGGTACACCTAGAAAAGGTACCAGATCGTGTGTGTGTGGCACGCATTGTGCCCCCTAAACGGGCCACGTGGTAGATGCGTTGGACCAACACGGGGGCCACATTAGGGCACGGCAGGCGTTATTCGGGTTGCGCTCCCATAACAAATGCCGAACATGGAGGTGTGGTGGCACACCTAGGGGCGGCTAGGACTTAGGGGATCCAGCCGCGCCAGCAACCTGCGTCCTCTCCCGCCTCCAGTCTTCTTGACTCTGTCTTGAATCCGGGCTCAGGTGGGGGAGGAGAGAGTGCGGTAGATGCAGCGCAAGTCTACTATCATTTTAAACTAAATCACGCGCAAGTCACCGTCCCTGCTCCACTTTCCCATGGAGCATACGGTGGACATCGTCGGACTACGACGGTCGAACTGTCGTGTGTGTGTGTTGCCCCCTAAACGGGCCACGTAGTATATGCGTTGGACCAACACGGGGGCCAAAGTAAGGCATGGCAGGCGTTATTCGGGTTGCGATCCCATAAAAAATGCCGAACATGGAGGTGTGGTGGCACGCCTAGGGGCGGCTAGGACTTAGGTGACCCGGCCGCGCCAGCCACCTGCGTCCTCTCCCGCCTCCGGTCTTCTCGACTCTCTCTTGACACCGGGCTCAGGTGGGGGAGGAGGAGAGAGTGCGGTAGCTGCAGCGCAAGGCTACTATCACTTAAAACTAATTCACGCGCAAGTCACCGTCCCTGCTCCACCCTTCCTTGGAGCATACGGTGGACATCGTCGGACTACGACGGTCGAACTATCATGGGCCGGCTGTTTAGCTTTGTCAGTCACTGAGCCAGTGTCAACGCCTACATCCAGTCATCTTGCCTTGGGGCTCACTTTCGAGCCCCGCCAGCAGCCGCAGAGCGGCTAATGATATAGGTAGAATAACATGACCAACAAAAACAAGGGAGTCTGGAATGATCATTTTTGGCTTATAAGCCGCCATCAGCCAGCCATATCCAGCCCCAGGCCCTGCGGCGCCCGAGGCTCGAACTTGCAATCCATTGGATAGAAGTCAAACGCGCTACCCACTGCGCTACCATAGTTTATATTCCCTATCGAAACCAATAAGACAACGAGCTCGTGGCGCAGTGCGTAGAGTGCTGGACTGCTAACCAACAGGTCACGAGTTCAAGCCTCAGGCGCCGCAGCGCCTAGGGTTGCGTATGACTGGCTGATGACGGATAATAAGCCAGAAATGGCCATTCTAGTCTCCCTTGTCTTTGTCGGTTATGTCATTCTATCTTGACATTATCTTGCGTTTAAGTCGCTTTTTTAATAATTAGGCGTAAAAATTTATACTTCTGGTAAAAGGGCTTATTACCTATGCAAGAGTACGATCTGAGACACGCATACTGTGCCTGGTCTAATACACAGCTTGTTATTAAGAAACAACCAAGAAGGACGGGAGAGACCGTTATTGTCAATCCTAGTTTATTTGCGCCATCAGTCTGTCGTGGACCCAAACCCAGGCTGGGTCTTCACCTTAACTTCAGTAAATTTAACGGACACACATTGGAGAGGTCCGTCATAGGCAAGGAGGACTCGACCGTCTGTCAGCATGCCAGGCGAAGGAAGCGTAAAATGGTAGCGTCCATGGTCAGGAACATGTACCGGGCACAGACGGTATAAAAAGAAGATTACCAGCCCCTCGACGTGCGCCTGTCACGTCGCTCGACTGTCAGCTTATAAACGTTCGAGGAAAGAAGTCGGCGCAAGAGAACTGCCACAAGCAGTATGGAGTTCGCGTCTTCTTCCTTAAAATTGCTGTTCGGGTAGAGATAAATGTAGCGCGTGATGTGCAAGGGAAAGGAGGCAGGAGGATTTGTGAGGTCGCTAACAACTTGAATGGCACGTGACCTGCAAGAAAGTACTGATGCCTCCTGCAGAATTACGCGTACGGCCACGGGAATTCTGATTTACGCATGAGAAGGACAACCGACATGCAGACACTGCATTATGTAAGAACTGGTTTCCCCGGGTCGAGTACTGCGGGCTCGCCTCAAAAGGGGAAAGTGCAAAATTTGCCTTAAGAGGTACCCTGGCGCTTGAATTGGTTCATTATTAACGGCCAGAAAGAAAGACTGCTTTTTATTCATTCCTACGCCCATAGCTTTCACTCAGTAGACTGCGTTCACTATCCGCTGCGGAGTCCTAATAAGTAGAACTTCCGACAATTCAGTCAGAACCTGGGTCCTTCGAATTAGAACTCCAAAAATTATTCGAAGAACTTGCGTGGCCAGAGGAGAAAGGTTGTGTAAAACACAGAGGATTGCAGTGATTACCTTGTACTTGTGCGTTGCGTGTATGCTTGCAAAGAAGCATGTCCTGCAAAAAGCGCATGTTGGATCTGTAGAACAGTCCCTGAAAAAAAAGAGACGGACAGGGGGTAAAAGACGATTTGGATCAGTCAAGAGAGTCTACCAATAGGAAAGATCACTGCCGTGGTTAGGCGGGTTAACAGATAGCGTGTAGAGCTTAACAGCTGAGTACAGACAACGCTACTTAATTCGGGATTGTGAATCGATCAGGCATGCTTGAAGAGCGCACCCATCAGATAGCCACTAACCTCGCACCTAACCTTTTAGACGACGCATGTTCAGCCAGCTACTACGGCTTTCGAGTACCACTCGCGACATTAATGCAAGCTTAATCAAAGAAGAGCAAAGCAATAAGTGATTGGAACAGGTCGAGAAGTTCGGTTTCCCAGACCAAAGAAGGTCTCAATATCTCAGGTTAGGAATTAAAAAACACGACTGTTGGGGGGGGAGGGTTAATCTAAATGAGTGTCCTAGATTTCTTTTGGGAATGATACCCTGATTGGTACTGACAAGGATTGGTTCACTGAGAGAACTTCAGATCTATTGCCTTGCTGCTGGTTCAAAGGTTGGATCCTGGTAAGTCGTCGATGAGGTGAGTATGCACTGACGTATTTCTGCTCACAGGCCCAAAGCCTACGTTTCTTTTTTCAAACTCTCTAGCCCAAGCGAGGACAGGATAACGGGCGTCGTGACTAAATGATGGAGCGGTGGGCTGTTTAAGGCTTAATGGTCAAAGGATCCCGCCTCGAGCCTCAGGTCTCATAAACCTTGGGTTGGGTAGAGCTGACTGACGAGGACTAATAAGCCAGAAAAATTCACCCTTGCCCCCATTGCTTTTGTCGGTAACCCATGTTCTAGCAACTAGGATATCTCAGGAGGATGGCGGATAAAGTTTGAGCCAATTCTTTTCAGCCAGTTCGATGTTGTTGTTTAAATGTTAGGCATAATGGTAGTCAGCAAAAACCTACTGCAAGAGACTACCAAAATTTCTAGATTGTATCTGATCCCGCGATGTTCTATGTTAGCCACCGCCGGGCGACAGATGTTACCGAGCTCACTGGGTGGCACAGGTTAGTCTAACCCTCAAAAAAATACTTAGCGAGCGTTGCTGTTAACTATGTGCAGCATACTCGTGCGCACATATACACGTTTGTGGTCGTGGATAGCAGAGGTCTACGACAGGTGGATATAAAACAGGGGTGGAGACGGGAATAATATATGCAGTCCACAAGACCAGCACCAGGAATCTCCGAGTCCTCACTGATTGTGTAATGATGCAGAATGGAAAACATAAATAATCATACAAGGGTTGAGTAAATGAGGCAACCGGCTACGGAAAAACATAATGCATGGGGTCTTATGGACGCCAAACATTATCAGACATATCAATCGCATGTAAAATGCCAACAGAAAGAAGACCAGAGATAACCGAGAAGGGTTAACATCGAGCGAACATAAAAATAGCGGACGAAGAAGGCGACAACGCAGGTTACACACTTGCAACGAAATGTTGGCTCCAGCGCCTTGAAAACGCGACCACATGGCGTGCGCCCTTTTGGGTACACGGCAGTCAGACGGGCGTTGAGAACGGCCAAGGAGTCAGCATCGGTCAATAACGGCTGTTCAGGAACAGTGGTAGCGGCGGTGGTGGTTGTGGTGGAGTTCGAGGCTACAGCTTTCACTGGTTTGTCACAGTTTGCATGCGCCAGAAAGGCCTCAAATTCGGGAAAAAGTGAGGTGAGCAGAGTATGGTACTCTAAGAGCTCAGCCTCACTGGAAGTCTCGTTGGTACTGCGACTGAGAGAGGCAGCTTCTTCTGCGGTTGCTACCTTTGGTTGGCACACTGCAAGCGCAACTTCCCGAATGCGCTCGTAGAGGATCTTTTCAAAGGCCAACCTATCTGAGGCAGCAAAGGCGTTTTCAAGGCCCTAGAGCGTGTGAAATATGAAAGGCATGAGGTCGAGAAGGGAGAGGATGAAGGAATTGTCGGAGAAAAGAGCAAATATAGTCCAGAAGCGCAATTACAAGATGTGTCCAACCTACACAGACGCTTACATATTTAGTAATAAAATCAAATCAAAATGCTTGCGGGAATCTAGATAAAGTCTTAAAGCACAATTTGACGAACATGGCCCGCAATCCGAAAGGTGTAAACACGGCCAACATAAGCTAAATGTTAAAGTTCGACAAATGGCGACCAACAGTGTACTGAATGAAAGGACACATCTCAATATTTCAGGCTAATGAACCTTACAAAGTTTTTTCGTGATGTCACGACAAAATTGCTGGCCAACAGCCAGAAAAACCTCGAACAGCAGGAGTCAGCAATGGCCGACTGGGAAAGGATAAAAATCAAATAACGATCAACAGCGTCTTGAACAAGGACTCGTGACTTTCTATCCGGGCAAGTGGTTACTTGAGCAGTTTCCGCCTCTAACCCGCAGCCCAGAAAAATTTGGCAACTCATCGGAGCAATTCTTTTAAAGCATATTGAAGCTTAACGTTTCAATAACAATTTTTTTGTTTCTTTCGACGAGACGTCACACTTCAGTTAGATTTCCATATGCAACAAGGAATCGGGCGCAAAATTCGAAACAATACTGGTAGTCTATTCGCAAACACTGACTGACGACCTTTTTCGCTTTTAATGGAACGACGGTCATACGATTCAGAAAGTATTCCAATGTGGTAGTAATTTTTCCGGTTAACTTCCGAGGCATTATCGGATCTAGGAGGAACGCTGATGTTCTTGAGTTCCGTATGACGATGGTACGTTTTCATTCGATATTCCATATATTTTGGCTTTAAGAAATCGGCGGTCCTGGAGTGTGAAGCGTGAGCCCCACAACGCCAACTCTTTAGAGAACAAACTGTCTCGAGAGTGACCATTTTTTTCACTATCAGCTAGAAAATACATGTTTGCAGGAACAACCGCTGCTACATGGCTAGGCACTTTGGAGTACGCTGCATTTAGAAACCGGTTTTTTGCTATGTACACCACAGAACATCGATTCGGTAGTCAGTCAGGCAAAAAACGTGGAAGTTTAATTAATCTCGGCTCCGTTATAGCTGAAACCTCCGAACATCATCATCAGAGCCATGCCCGCCACCGGCGCCGGAAGTATGTATGGCACTTTGCTGGCCTAGATGTTGGAATAAGTACGTAAGTATGTTTGTATGTATGAGAACGTTTTTAGATATGTTCTGGGTCTCAACATAGGTATTTGTGAAAGACCAAGCAATTCAGCCCAGCAAAATTGGTGAGCCCGTATTCATTCGCGGAAACCTTTGCCATAACACGGTAGCCAACGACTCGCCGATAGTCAGTCGAAGAAGGCCGCCATACCAGCAGCATCGAGTAGCAGAACGCAGACCTCAACACTTTTACCGTTCAGCGAAATCCACCATCTCTGCACCCGTATGACTGTGGGTTCGCGCGGTAGCACTGCCACTGTTTTCGAGTATCAGGAAGACACGTGAGTGCAAATTGTCAATGATAGTGCTTCCAGTAAACAAGAGCCACTTATGTTTGTTCACCCGAAACAATTGTGACACCATACAGATGTGAGCTTCCTGTGAATATGCGGTGCCCGAATTGATGCCAGTTAGAATGCTCTAGTGAATGCTCTAGTCAGTCCTGTATGATTTGGTGGCTGGCTCGTAAGCAGAATCAACCAAAAACCTAGAACGATTAGCCGTCGTTTAGGAAACAGTTATCGGGTAAGGGATATATGTTTCGTCTGGAAGGAGGCAGGATTCAGTGCGACAATATCACGAATATATCCCTGATAATTCAAGAAAAATGGTCAAGGTGGTTTGAGTACGTTCTTCATCGCCTGCGACACTAGCTGAATGCCGCAACTTTTCAAAAGGCAAAGTAGGCCGGCATTACGATCTCAACGTGATCCATGAACCTTTGAGATTTGCCCTTCCTCAACGAAGAAGGGTGCCCGTCGAACTATCAAGATCGTCTAACGCAGATCAGTAAGTGTGGTAAGGTAGAACGCGCGACATAGTCGAGGCTGGATAAATCAGGCATGATTCAAGTCGTATACTGTACATATGAGTACGTCAGAGAATTCATTGTAACGTTGCTAAATTATACTAAGCAAAAATGTTGGCGTATCAAATGAAAAACTGGCAAAAGAACATTTTCAAGTAGGATAAAGACTTTTGCAAAGATGCCATCGGTACCGGGTGTAAAAAGAAACTTGCGCAAGGATGAGGCTAAGGCCACTATTCGTTTACCTGAAGGAAGTTAGCTGAACCGGCAGTGTCTGCTACAGACGCCATTATATCCGAAGGCGCTTTTGGTTGAGCGGGTGTATTTTCGAAAGGCGCAGTCTTCGTTCTTGAAAGGGTTCGGTCGCAGGAGAAAAACCTTTAGTAGAGATAAGGACAAATTGCACTTTGTGTGTTTGATTATAGTAGTGGCTGTAATGAGGCAGAGCGATCATTTTCAGAAATTTTAACTACTCCACTATACCGAGGCTTTCTGGTAAGTCTTCCGTCAGAAAATAATTCGCGAATGTAAAGAAAGATCGGCACTCGGATTAAAATAATGTAGCCTTTGTTAGTAGAAAAATGAGTATCCTGTATAAATAAGGCCTTCTTATGTGCTTCCGTGCCGTGGGAATATAAATTAACCTAGGAATAGGTTTCTGGAATTTTGTATAGTTATCGATATGAGCATGTACATCTATGTATGCAGTTGTGCCGACGTTGAAAAAAGACCTAAACTCGAGCCTCATAGTGAATCCCTCGATCGAAGGATAATCATTGCAGTATGTTCTACTTCAACAAGAAGAGGCAACTAAATACCATAGCCAATTTCCTGTGCAGTTACGAAAAATGTAAAATTCCGTTCGAAATCTATTTGAACTGCAGGGCAAAACAATTAAGCTACGGGTCAGCTTTCTGTCAGATTTAAGAAAGGTCCACTATTTCGAAGTCTGATGCTATACTAAATGATGTACTTCGCTCAATGTCTCCCAAAAAATCTAAAATACGGCAAGCTCACAAAACAAACAAACTAAATCAAATCATGTGGGTCACTGTTGCGGTTAAATAAAACAATTTAACTAGAAGACAATCTTAGTACATTCTTTTCAATTCGTTCAGCAAAAACAAATGCACCCTTTTGTCATGAACTCAGGTCCTCTCCCTTACTTTTTTTTTCCTCACCTTTTTGAGCACCAAAGTAGGAATTTTAGGATCCTAGTAATAATTTTATTATGAAGCGCGTGGAAGGCACTATCAAGGAATAGTGAGCACTTATTCATGTGATGAAAACATGTTTCTTGATTTAAGTTAACGGCTTTGTTGTGGCAAAGATGTGTACAATGGAAGTTAAAATATTGGCAATTGATTGTTAACAGAAATTACAAGTTTTTTCTTTTATTTAGAAAGTTCAGTGAGTTTGGATTACACTTATTTCTGCTGGCATTTTAGCTTTGTTTTGCTTTTTAGGCTTGGTTACAGTGTGCAAAACAAAGAGTTTGTTTTAAGTAAAAAAATCCTGTCTTCAAAAGCAAAGTAATCAAAAAAATATTAAAATAAATAACTTTACAGAATTAAAATTAATGTTTCTTGTTAAGAATTTTTCGCGTCAATAATTCTTGTCACTTATGGATTTTCTAGTGCTCATTCAACAGGGGTAGATTCAATCGCAGGCTATTCGATTGTTCATTACATCCAATCAGTTGCGAGTGCCTCCAAGCGCATTGTTCTGGTGTGTGGTTCGGTGATTATTTACGCTTAGTTGAACTGATCTCTAAAAAAGGAAGAACCGGGTAATGGGCACGAACCGTTCTGCTTCAATTAAATTCCACTGCTACCAACTAGTAATTCCATTGTGTTTGATAATATATCGACTGACTTAAATTAGAAAATAATATATGAACGATTATTCTCCGCAAGCTTATTTTAGATATATACACGCAGAATATTTGTAATTTTGCTCAAGTAATCGATACTGTCAGGATAATTGCTGAAATAATTTATGTTATCCGCTGAAATCGAGTCGTGGATATGAAGGACATAAAATAGAGCGTATCTGTGTACAGCAGACAATAATGGGTTTATTGAAGGCATGTTGGTATTTATTGATTAAATTATTTTTAGTATGAGATAGGTGAGCTCATGGTTATTATAAGTAATGAAAATGGAAATTTATGATCATAGGGACGCTCCATTTATCATAAATTGCCGTTTATTCCGTTATGTTTATATTTGCTATTGAAACTATATTTAGTTACTGAAAGGTCAACTGGATGCCCTAATAGCAATTAAATACAATTCGAAGCTCGACCGGTCGTACGTCAATCGTAGCTGGAATTTGATTGGTTGCTAGTGCACCTCGATGACGCGTTGCTTAGGGCGCAAAAGAATGCGCGCAGCGTTATTGGCAAAGCGATCGGGCACTGAGCTGTCAATCACGCGCGTGCCGTGCCGTGCCACGCCATTTACTGCGCTCTCGTGCTGCGACGCGGTCGCTTAACTGCCTGCTCCCTGTTCTGTCTATACTGACCGTTTTTGCCTTTTTGCAGAATGTTTTGAGCAGTATCTAAGAGAACACTTAGGAGACATGCCCAGAAAGGCTTTACTGGATGATTCACGTCACGTTGCCGAGAATATGATGGAAATTTATCCGTCGGACTCATCTTCATCGTCATGGCATCTGACTTCTTCCTCTAGTTCGTCATATGTCGACTCGGACTCAGAGATTTCCTCTGCTGATGAGGAGATAAGTTGGATGTTAGATATATCTGACGTGGCTGCAAACAACTCTTCAAGCACATCTACAATTGAAGAGGAACCAACAGTTCAAAAGGCTATTAGTTCATGGGCAATACGCTTGCGTATCCCATTGATTCATCTGAGCAGTCTTGTGAAGATTATCAGACGGTTGACCTCGGACCTTCCTGCAGACGCACGAACACTGTTGGGTGAGACAAGTGATGTTTTAACGGTAACGACAATTGGCAGTGGTAAGTACGTTCATTTACGACTTGTTAAACAATTAACTGAGCAGTTTCGAGACCCTACCAAGCGTCTAATAGGCAATAGTGTTGTAACGTATTTTAGCTATTTTAGCTTTTTTTACATTCCTTATCCCTTCTTTTCCTGTCGGGTTGTAGCTCAATATGTCTGACGATGGAATTTATACTTGGCGTCCAAGAAGGAACATGAAATGTCCAATAGATCCACATGTTTATGTCACAAACTTGCCCTCCGTCTCATCCTCATCGGTATGCAGAACGATTACCGCCGTTACCGCTGTTGTAGGACAATTCATTGGGAAGCAGTGATTTAAGTTGAACACTGCCTATCGCACAGTCTCCTTCCTATGCGGGTAAGCTTATTACTTTAAAAAAGACAATTTTCGTACACGGCAGTAAGCGCCACCAGAAAAGGCAACGTGGTCACAGAACCAAACACCAAAGGCACTCATCAGGCAAAGCTTATCTTCGATGGTACATGCAGTGCCATACACAAGAATTGCGCCATTTTCATGACCTGAAGGTAGAGGTGGCTGCATTGCGGCGACTTCTGGAGGAAAGTTTGGTAATCTCCGCCACTCAAACACCCCAACTGTCGTCAAAATGTCAAATATTTAAACCAATTTTGACCCTAGATGAACTGGACGCCTTAACCGAAGACATCGCAGAAACATCCTGCAGGGAGCAATTGTTTGGTAGCCTGCACATCAGTATCAGTATCAGTATATTTGAGGGAGATGTAGGTGAGTCACCTTTGATTAACATGATTAACCATTTTACCAAGAAACGTATCTAGCTTCCTTTGGTGGCGATAGCGTCAGCAGTTTTGCTGATCGCATATTTTCTGCCCTTTTTGTTGATAAGGTTACCTACACCTCGACTTTCTACGGTAGGCACCAAGACAAAATGGCCTTTTTTGCTTACCCTCTCTACGTTGTTATTCTGGGTAATTAAAAGCTCATTAATTACTTAATCATGTGGCCGCAGAGGTTTTTAATAGGATGAAAAATCCACAAAAAGCCGACAAATTACAGCTGGAGAGGGCTTTAAAGAAGGCTTTAAGAAGGCATACGATCGCCTACACAAAAGGGGCCTCAGGCTACCCTCGTGAAAGGTCTTGACGGTTAGTCAACTTTGTTAACATTGTCTACGATAATTGCCTGCATTAAAAATCAAACTGATTATGTTGCTTTTATAATTAGCATTTCAAAGTCCATCGTGTACTCACGCACAGACTAAATTCACTGCCTTTGCATTTTAGAGGGGAGATCCATTGAACCGGCGGACGGATTGCCGGGTCCCTGGATACAGGATTAGTCCAGTGACTTCAATTGCGGACAGATTTCAGACTTATTTTTGTATACTTCAATTTTTAGCACTTTGTTAAACAAAATATACTTTAATTTCCTGCTCAGTCTTACGAGTGTCACCTTATCATTAGTAAAAGGTTGTCTCAGAATGTAATGGGGGTCGTTTTAAAAGCGTTTACCTAGTTGGGGGTCTATAAAAAGAGAAACGGGTTCCGCTGCGCGGTTGAAAAATGAGATACGAATTTTTCGGATCCGATTTGCGTCCGGCCATTCGTACGGTCACATCCGATTCACATTCGATTAGCGTATGAATTGTTATTAGGGTGGCTGTACCATAATTATGGTACATTTATAAAATTAATTGTTTATACATCATGAAAAATAATGAAAATATTTTTTAACCCGGTATTGATCATTGAATTGTTTTATTGAGATCTCTATAGGTTTATTGAAGTTATGGTTGTACTTTTTATCTGAAATTATGTTACGCGTCAAAAAATTTAACCTTTTGCTATGATAAGAAAAGAAAAAGTGGAACTTAAGATTTCTTGAAGTTCGTGCAATTGCTTCAATATTTTTTTGCTGAAAGAAATTTTAGTGTGCGATAGGTCAACTGATGGCCATGATCGGATAGGGAAGAAAGGGATTTAAAAACTATGGTTATGGTTCCTTTATGTATTTATTGTGTTTATACGGTATGCAAAATAAAAAAAGAAATTTTTTTCTAACCTGGAAGGAAGATAGAGTAGCCTGCGGTCTCCGCGCAGACTCGTCACTTTTAACAATCTGATGTTTTCGAGTCTGCTGCGGTGCGTTAAAAGATCGGGTTTGGAAAACTGCAAACTGCAAACTTCCAAGGTAAAGGCACGCATGTAAATTTTCTGAAGCTAAGTTAAATCTCACATTTTAGAATTTAACTCTTTGTTTCTTGCCGAGGTTGTTGGCTTAATTGTTCATATACAAATTTATTTCTGCTTCGTTGCAATTTATTATTACTCATTTGCAGCTGCATGAGATCTTTGTTTTTAACAAAAGGTAGAATAATACAGTCTCATATTGTTTCACCCAACATAGCCTGATTTTTCGTTCTCAAATTGTTAACGGATTTCTTCGTTTTTGCAGTATTTATTGGCTTAAGTGCTAATAAATTTTTGTATTCCTGACCCTCAAACGACTACATAAACATGTTGTTGATGTATTTAACAAAGGTTGGAAATATTCAGTCTCATACTGCTTCACCCGACGTAGCCTCACTTGTCGTCCTTATGAATCCACGTAAGGAAACAGAATTATAAAGCGTGAATATATAATTTAAGCTGAAATTTTAAAAACATTATCAATTTCCAACAAAAAGATGTTTGCAGTAACATTTTTAATGTCAACATATCAACCAGTTAGAAATCTGTATTAGCATAAATTTTATAGCCTGCTTATCTTGCGTAGACTGCACTCATATTTTCGTAAAAAGATGAAGCCAACAATCTCAACTCGTCCTAAGCTACCGGCCTCGGAACCCAACCGCTGCTTGATTACACCTAGTAGTCTTTACATTGATGCAAATATGCAACCCATAGTGAATGCTAAACAGCTAGATCTGTACACTTATTAGAAATGCAATAAATTCCTGTTGACGTTTGGATCTATTTTATCTAAACTGTGATAGATACATATTTGATGTTTCCTCAAAGGACCACATACGCATCGACTTGTTTGTTCACTTGGTCGCCAGCGAGGCTTTTGACCGACAGAAACGTAATCATAATTTTCTCCTTAAAAGTGTTCCCATACACAGACGCCCAGTTCACGTATCTATTGACTATTTTTGCCTGAGTTGTTTGAACTCCCGAAAGGTGAAAACAAAACGCCTCTTTTCGCGTAGCAAGAATCCTCCTATCTCATTTAAATTTTTTTCAACTATGTACGTGAACTCAATATTTGCTCAACGATCTCGCCCTTCTCGCTATTTGGAAATGACAAAATGTTTCCTTTGTCGAGATCTTACACCAATGGAGCGAAGAAAAAAGTATCTCCTGTTAACTTCATCATCTACTTCTAAACCTTATATTCACAATTCTGACCTTATTTCCAATTACCTCAACGCAACGGTAAATTCTTCCCCTCAGATGTCCATTTTGGACAGCCCCTCCACTCCACTGTCTATTTTCGTTTCCCTCATGGCCGATTAATGAAATTTGCGATGCATTTAGCCCGTCGACAATGTCCACAACCCCGTCTTAAGCATTTATACCGTCTAACCCGTCTAAAGCAATTAAACCGGCGGCTTCTCTTCTAAAACGCATTTCTACAGGCCTAACCGTCAAATATTTTGAGCAACTCCACATAAATAATGTAATTCAAATACAAAATCCGCTATCATCTCAATTTAAATACAAATTATTTTATCCTCCACAAACTAGCTCGTCCAATAACCCCCAGTTATATCACCTTAGTCAGGTCATCCGAAGGACGTTAATCCAACCAAAACCCAAAAGCATGGTTGTGCATTTCTACCTAATCGCATACTGCCTTCTCCAAATTAAACCATACCTCGCCAACAGGCAAATAACCTCAACCATGTTAACTGATAAACAGCACTTAAATATTATACCTGATTTCCCTCTCTCACTTGCCTCTATATCTCGGCCTTGGCTATGCGCAAGGGCTCCCAATTTAATTTAATTTAATTTAATTTAATTGTTAAACAATTTGCTTAAAAACGAACCTGCAAAACTTATGATATTTTTATCTCAGTCTATTAGTAGTATATTTATTCCGGTTTTAACATCATTAAGCTCTACGTAATTCAAATGTGCAACGAGCCGCACGCCTAGGTTTTGATATAGCTTTATGAAACGAATGGTACGAGCTGTTTCATACAGCTAGATCAAACATAATTCAAACTGTTATATAATACAAATCTGAAGACTGTAGGACTACATTGAAAGTTTCTTACCGTTGAACTCTTCCTGCTCCTAATCTTTTTCACCTTTTTTAGCAATCAGTCAACTAAGTCTAATTAGTCGGCAGACCGCACACCGGAATCAACTGCGCTCGCATCTGATTGGAAGTACTTATCCCTTCGAATCGACCGCAGACGTTTCTACCTCTGTCAAATGAATACTCTCTAATGTCAATAACAGACTAGTCTTGCCTCTAACTATTCTTACCTGATACATTCATCCCCATTCTGTAAAACTGTTTTAACTTCAAATTTTGCTATTTCTGAACTTCGGAAAACAGGTTTTTTTACTTTAAACAAACTTTTCATTTCGAACACTGCTTTTTAAGCAAACAAACAAACCAAATCAAAAGTGGTTAATGAAAAGAGGAGTTTGTTTTAGGTTTTTTCCTGTGTTCTAAGGATTTGACGGCACCCAAGCAGTGCCAAATCAATAAACCTATTTATTTAATCCCTATGGGGCTTCAAAACCGGAAAGTTACATTCATACACTTTTTAGTTACCCTCTCAGTCTTTTGTTACTGACGCTCCTTATACCATTAGTTCTGGCGCAGTTGGCAGTTAGTCTTCAAACCACAATCACTTCCAACTTAATTACCCGCCTCCATATTTTCTAATAAATAACCATAACCCTAGTTTGGCTACTCGAAGTACACTAGATGTCATATTACTTAATGCGAGGTCTGTCAGAATTGAGATGGCTCAACCTAGAGGCAAGGCTTTCAAGTTTGATGCTCGATGCTGTATGTGAAACTAAAGCTTGGACTGATCCTTTTATTTCCGACTCTTTGCTTATCATAGACCAGTATGATCTCTACCGTCTGTACCGCATTAGTAAGCGTGGTGATGGTTGTCCTCTCTATATTAAACTTTCATTCAAGCACTTCCCGTTCGATCTAGTTTTCACGTCATTCTCTGGTTATAACTGCTTCGCATCTATTATCCTGTTGCCCCGACAAAAGGCGATCCTCGGATGCATTTACAACCCGCCTTATTCATCATCCGATGAGGATGCAAAATTTTGTGAAATTTTTAAATTTGTTTCAGAGTCCAATTTTGACATAAAAATAATAGCTGGATTTTTTTAGTTTTTCCTGAAATTGACTGGATTTCAAATGTCTGTCTACCCAGATTTCCGCCTTTCCTAGATACCATTAATTTTTCTAATTGGTCTCAGCTGGTCCGTTCTTCAACGAGAGACAATAATATTTAAGACCTGATTTTCACAAACAGCATTCCTCCCCTCTTCGATGATTTTAAGCAGGGTCTCATCCAAGGTGACCGTACATTAATTCACTTTTGAATTACGCTTGTCTTTTCGAAAAATGCTCACACCCTTCTTACCTTGTATGCTTTTGACCTCGCACATATTCGCTTAATTAACAACTTTTTGACTCGTTGGACCGGCAGTATCTCTCCTCCACGAACGACGCAGCAAGTCTTTGTGACTTCGCGTCTGTCGTTTCAAATAACATCCTGGAATTTGTGCCAAATAAAATTGTCAAGACCTACGCTGCGGAATCCACCTTCCCCAATTTCGTTTGCGAAGACTTAAGAAATTGAGGAGGCAGTTAAAGGATCAATCTACTAGTTCATTATCCGTGCATCTAATGATCGCAGATATTTTTGAATGAGCCTCTAAGATTCGTCTTGCACGTGACAGACAGAGGTAATCTTGTTCACACTCTGAACCAAGCTTTGTAAAACCTGTTTCTAAACTGTTCTTACGTCGATCCTCCTCTAAACGAGGTTATAAAATTTCTCCTTTTCTAAATGAAAATAAGAACTTCGTACTCGAAGACTCTTACGAGACAAAATTGTTCAGTACTTTTCTTTTGCAAATCATCTTACGATGGAAGCTGAAGTGGCTCCGACGTTTCAGCTATTCTCAGTGCCATTGATTTCTCCTTAGAATTAATTCATAAGCCAAAACTTAGTCTCAAATATCGCACTCCTCAGGGACTGACGGTATTTCAAACTCGGTTATCAAGAGAGTGCCGAGCATCCCTCGGCTGCTTAGCCATATATTTTTTGTTTATCTTTTAAACGGATTCTTTCCTGACCCATGGAAGACATCTATTATTCTTCCTGATTTAGAGTTGGGATGTCATTCTGACGTAAATATTTATCGAGGCGTTCAAAAATCTCCGGCTCTAGCAAAACGCTTTGAAAATTATTCGTAATAAAATTCTCGAGTTTTGCCTAGAGAATGAGCTATTACGCGACTCACAATATGGTTTTCTACCTTGAAGATCATGCGAAGTGTGTCACATAGCTTTACTTAACCTCGTCTCTTCCCTTTCTAGTAAGCAGCAGTCCGTTGTTTTGATCTACTTTGAGCTCAGCAAAGCCTTAGACAAGGTACCGCAAAGACATCTTCTGGTGAAACTGGAAGCCCTCGGCATCCGGCCTCCTCTTCCTGACTTTATCGATTCCTTTGTGTCTAACTGCAGCCAGGAGGTCTTAGTAGATTGAAGGGACTCGACACTTCAGCCAATCAGGTGTGGTGTTTTTCAAGACACCCTTCAAGGTCCCCTCCTGATAATTCTATGCATAAATGAAATTTCAACTGTACTAAAAAATTTACAAAATTTCATTTACGCTGATGATCTTAAGTTTCGTTTCACCGGGTTCGTCAATGAAGACCGGAATTTAAGTAATGGGCTGTTTATGCATCTAATGAAGTGCCACTGTCTGTCATCAAAGCCTAAGGAAATCAAATCGACGACAATGGCTAACACGAGATTTAAAAAAACATAAACAAGAAAGGGAGGCTCTGAAAGAAGCATTGTGAAACAAACCAAACTACAGCCATTCAAACTTACAAATTTCTAGTTAAAAGGCTTGATTTTTTAAAAGAAAGCGGAATTTCGAGCCTGATTTTCTCCAAAAGACAGTCAAAAATTCCAAACTGCTCTACAGCTACTATAAGAAACACAACGAATACCTGGAACCCAATTCCCGTTTTGAGGATCGATGATGGTTGTGAAATATCTAAAATTATAAGCAAGGCTGGGCCTTTTTATCAGTTCTTACAGTCGGTTTTCACCAGAGAAGCTGTTTTTATTCCACCTAGTTACGACTCCATGGGATTTCCAAGTACTCAGGATATTTTGTTTCACAAGCTTGCGCGCGCCCTTCAAATTCGGTTTAAAAAGTTTGACCCCCGAGGAATTCACTCCTTTCGAGATTTCGGTCTACTGGTTACGCTTGTGGATTTTATTTAATAAGATTAGGATTCCATGCGACATAATCTTCCTCCACATAAGCTTACTGCAGAACAGCAGTGGAAACGACCGATATCCTCCTGTGCACGTCCTGCCAACAGTTCTACAAGATATCTCAGTCTACAAAATGCTGGGTCATTTCGATATTTTATTCATAATGTTGCTCCCCCTTAAAACTTAATTCCATAACTTTAACACGCTTTATCGTTTTTGCGATCTATTATGGAAGTTCAAAATATACCCTTTGGAAATCGTGTAGCATATGTGAACCATGGTTTTGAACCAGGGCACCTGTGTGTGGAAAATGGTGATATCAGTGAGCTATCACCTCAGGACGAACTTGCTTTATTTAAATTTAAATGATGGAATAAACACTGGTCATAATACGAATGAATACAATTCCGTACATGTTTCCTTAAAGTCGCTTCCTGCCCAACAGGCCAAAAGTTAATACGTTTGTTGGATTTTTCAGTTCAGTTCAGTTTAGTAAGGGAAAATAGGCAAACGCCTTTGAACTCCCTCTTGGTTACAGTATGGCTAAAAAGGCTCTGGTACATCATGAAAATGTAAAAGAGTATGTTTACATAACAGCGTGCGGAAAATAAGCAGCTGTTGGCTAATCGAAGAGAGTAAACATAAATGTGTACTCGCATATTATGAGTAGCATGAGGACATGCTATTGTGGCTGACAATATTCTCGTGAGTGAGGCATATGCGACGAGTTTGAGATAATAAAAATGGTACTGAAATATAAAACGTAGTATTGTAATAATAAGAGTGTGATTCAACTGGGACGTGACTAAGAAGGCATGGGGATATTATAGTGCGCACTGCTATACTGGTCCAGATTTTGCTTAAAAAGCTCAACGGAAGTAGCTATAACAACGTCCAGAGGCAGAGCATTCCAAGCGTCGATAGCTCTCTTGGAGAAGAAGAACTTTCCCTCTTATTTGTAGAACCCATTTCCTGGATTTCTGTCGTTTCTTCTAATGACCGTTGCGTGTTCCAGGGGAAAGGGGAGGACGGCTCTACCAAACATTCACTACCGCTTATCATACTGTTTCTTATCACACTGTTTCTTACCATCCTCCCCCTATGCACATTCCTCAGACAACCCACACAAACGGACGAATATTAACGATTTCATGTTTTAAATTTCTACTACGTTCCAACGTTTCCCTATAACTGTACTGGCCTGAAGAGAAGTTATCGAAAGCAGCGCGTATGCTCGCCAAGTCGTCTTTTGAATCTTTTATTGGGAATTTTCGCAAATTTATAACAGACAATAATGGGTTTAATGAAGGCATGTTGGCATTTATTGGTTAAATTATATAAAGCATTAAAAAAGGTTAGCTCATGCCTATCATAAGAAAAGAAAAATTGAAATTTATGATCATCGGACTTTTATGCATTTTTGTCAATATTTGTTAATGAAATTATATTTACTGTCCGTTAGGTCAACCGAAGGAAGAGATTAAATATTTATGATTATGATACATTTATAAATTTATTACGTTTTTACGATATGTAATATAAAAATAGAAATTGTGTTTGTTCCTAACCAGCTGCTGATCTTGGAATCATTGTAATCAGATCTTAATAGGTTTATTTAAGTTATGGTAGTACTTTTTTCTGAAATTATTTTTAGCGCTCTAAAGTTCAACTTATGGCTATGATAAGAAAAGAAAAAGGAGAATTTAAGATTATTGGAAGTTTGTTCAATTATGTCAATATTTGTTGCTAAAATTATTTTCAGCGTCTGGTAGGTCAACTGATGGCTGTGATAAGAAAGTAACAGATTCAATATTCATGATTATGTTGCGCTCATGCATTTCTTGTGTTATGCAATTTGCAAAAAATTGCTTTTTTCTATTATGATGTTGATCCTGTAATTGGTGGTGTCAAATATTTATAGGTTTATTTAGGTTGAATTTGGTCATTCAGCTTTTTGATATCCGCTGCGATGGTAGTGTGCATATTAGTCACTGTCTGCTCGCTATACGCATTTGCGAGTTGTAGATCGTCTGCATATAGAAATTTTTTGGCAGTGGTTGATGACATTTCAGGAGCAGCATTCGCTAACCCTAGACAGAAGGCATTGTGCATGGTAACGTATCCTCCATCTTGAAGGATGGCATTTGAATATGTTTGGAACAGATCCAGGTCCTGTTCTACTCTTCCCTATGCAATGAAAGTAGTTGACTCAGGAGCCCCTTTTATGACATTCTGTTTGCGTTCAAGATGCTTGTTTGGTAACTGATTTGCTGACAAGAGCTACGACATCAGGAGGAATTATATTCTAGTAGACTACGATATCGGCATTAGTGTTAGCATTTTGTATGACGCACTGGCTTTGGCCAGGGAACCTTCACAGTCGTTGCCAGTCGTTGTAATATGCTGTACACAGAGCTGGCGTGTTTGCTTCCATAAACTGGCTGTTGAATGACCTCCCTTACTGAGTTGTCCTTGTGAAGAAATTGAGTGATGACGTTCCCTTCCAGAATTAATGGCGAGCCCTTCTTGTGGTTTCTAATAGGTTTTTGATGCTCGTACTGGCTATTACTTCAATAATGTTCGGTGATTTAGTAGGTTTATTTACCGTACCAGGTAATAAAACTTCACTCATAATTGTTGCATTAACGTCGACTGCCTTGCTATTCAGCAGAAATAGCTTGTCTGGAGTTTCCCCTGGAGGCGTAATTCCTCCTCTTTAATTCCTCTTCCTGGATGGTTTTGTATTTCCAACAACTATGCCTTCTTTACGAGGGTAGTCGTTGCTTGTCGGTTGGGTTGTCAGTTGTTGGTTGGAATTCGAAGGGACTTTCTTTGCTCTTCTCTAGAATAGCTACTATAAGGTCAATCAGTAGGTCTTACTCCTCTTCGAGTATCTGATTAAGATCCTCACAACCGATACATCGATGAGCTGCTGTGGGATACGTGTCATTTGTTGCAGAGTTATCGGTGTCTGATGTCAGTGCATGATGCTCGTCGCCTTTTGGACGGCTGTTTTAGAGTGTTTGGAGGGCATTATTTTTGAAACTGTCCAGATACCTAGATCTTTTTATGTGTCCACTCTTTTTAGCGGAATTCCTTCCAGACAGTACTGGTGTTTGGTGAAACGTCTTGTCCCATATTCAAAGCGTATAACTACACGTTTGAGAAGAAGCCACTTGCTGGAGCAGACAGCCAGTTTATCAAGTGTTTCTTGTAGTTTCTGCGCATCGCCAACAGAGCTAATGGTTTTCCAGATTTTGATATCATCAGTAATCACGATGGCATCACAGTCGAGATTATTAGTGCGGTCATTTATATAAATTATGAAGAAAAGAAGACCTAAGACCATACCCTTTGAAACACCACATTTTACCGGTTCCCACTCGGATTCTGTGGTACCAAAAAGTTCTCTTTGCAGTCTGCATGACAGGAAACTTTGATTCACTTTAAAACGTTACACTGGATATAATGTAGCAGTTGCCGATGAGGTATGCTGTCAAACGCCTTCTTGAAGTCAATGATAATGAGATCACCTAGACGGTCTTTGTCTACGGCTTTTGTTCATTTTTCCTCTGAGTAAAGACCACTCATAAGATATGAGTGATCAAGGCAAAATCCATGCTGGGCAGCACATATATGTTTGTGCTCCAGATATGTCATTAAATGTCTCTTAACAAGTTGTTCCATGACCTTGCACAAAATCCAGTTTAAACTAATAGGAGGTAATTTGGCGACTTCAGCCTGGACCGTATTTTGTGGACCGAGGAGATAAGGACAGTTTTGCATTCCTCCCATAGTTTGCCTTCTTCCATGAACTTTTGGAATATCATCAAAACCGGCTCACACAGTACTTAGACTAATTCGCAAATGACTTCTATCTGAACCGGGCGACGTGACAGGCTTCAGGCGAAGTAATTCTGTCCATATCAATTTGGGCAAAAATTAAAGATTATTTCCTACTGCAAACGATTCGGAATGTTGTAGTTGCCCTGGATAGGGGAGCTGAGTTAGACAACTGTGAGGTGTTCGGTTGCATTGGAGAACGAATAATTGGTTTCTGGGTTCAATGTGCTATGCCTACTCCGTCGGGTTTTAACGGCCGATAGACTGCCTCAGAGACCACTTTTATGTTAACAATGGTCCTCCAGACTTCGGATTGTCGTTCTTTTGACCATCACCTGTTCACTTTGCGCTTGCTTTTTTTGATAACATAACATGTGTATCCATTATCTATGATGAGGGCACTACGGTAGTGTCATCAAGCTCATTGTTTAGTTGGCATGCTGCAATATGTTTTAAGTCTCTGGCGAAGAGTCCGGACGCATGATCACCACGACACCACTTAAGAAATGCAAGAGGGAACGGTTTTGCGATGAGGAGGAAGCAGACTCACACGCATCCCCGATCAAGGCGTAACACCAGTGGACAATTATCTGCCAAAAGGCCAAGACAACGAAAAAGAAAACAAATTGATCGCACTAATGAAGCCTGTTTCGGTCAATTATTTAAAAATCTGATCGACATTTGGCATTAAAAGCGGTGCCAACGGAGAGCTGGCCTAGCTATTCGCAACTTTTACAGCAATGCAAATGCGTTCCGGTGAGTGACTTCAATTTCTCAGATTTTCCTCCCTGAAGTCTCACCTGCAAAAATCTGAGATAAATATTTATTCACTTCTGTACAAGCTATTCGTATATTTTTTGCGCTATGGCACTATCTTTTCGCGTTATACTAAAACGTATAGCATAATCCGTAGTAGCATGTCTATATCCGTCGTATATCGCTCTGATATCGACATGTCGACATATTTATATCGACTGTATATCGATTTTGAATTTATTGTCGATATATGCCTAATACCGACATGTCGACATTTGTCGAAATAGGCGAAAGGGGTTTGGATAATTTCTTAACAACCCCCCATCGAAAACGAATTTATATGGCTCACCCAATCCAATTACTTTACTGCGTCCGCCTACTACGTAACCATCATTTCCCATCCTATGTAGCTCGCGTATACGCCACTATTGTCGCATTTAACCATTGCCCACGTTTTGTAAAGAAAATGTTAACACATATCTGATGGGAACTTATAAAAATGTTTATTATAAAACGTGCAAAAATAATATTTGTACAAAAATATTTAAAGTCCTCTGAATATGTATAATATGGTGTTCTGGGATGTGTTCAATCATGGGGAGGCGGGTTTTCACATCAGGTGGGATAGGAGTGGAGGTGGCGATTTCAGGGTTGCTGTCTAAAAATAGATAGTGTGGTTATAAGAAAGTAAATCAACTAACCATTAAAGGCGAATTCGGCTGCGTGCCTTTGTGCCCTCTTGCTGGCGGCGTCGAGGGACCTTTTGAGGCGCCTTATAAATGCGGCCTCCAATTCATATAGGTTAAGGCGGCCGCCGCCATTCCACTTAACGTAGATGTCTACATAGATCAAAATTTAAAAGAGATGTTATATCCCACCTGTAATAAGCTCATACACTTTTCGATCCGCATAAGCTTTCTTTCCTTTTTCGACCTTGGAAATTTAGCTCCAAGGCGATGGCATCATCGAAAATCGAATAAAATATTCGTTTCACGAAGTCTACGGAATTTCTGCCACCTAGGCATAGTAAGTAGGACTTCTGAGTCAAAATGTAAGTAAATGACGGTTACTAACAAGTTCCTTGCGGAATGATGGTTCGAGCAGCTGGGCATTAAGTTGCTGGAAGGCAGCGCGGCTAGCAATTAGCTGTGTAACAGGATTAGCCGGCATATGGAAGCCCTGCTCAATCGGAGCTGTTCTTGACCCGCCCTGGATCAGCTCGTGTGTTCGTTGCCGTGACATTAAGCGGCGAAGCATGCCCATAATCCACAGCTGCAGCTGAGCTAATATGTTTAATTTTCGATTTAGTGTTGAGAGGGAGTGCGTTGGTGTTGAATACTGTGAGGAGCCTATGGCAATAAAATTTCATATTAAATTTCGGTCTTACCTGGGCGTTCTGGACACCTGCCTGTAGGCAAAGTTTCATTTGAGGACTCCGCTGCGGCATTTGTGTCCGCTTCCTATTCCAACTTATATGTAGAATAGGCAACCTACCGGTGATAAGGGCGGTGTTTTGTCCCATATGTACTGCGAGTCCTCCTGCTTGCTCTGACGAGGCCTCTTTGACTGTCGTTGGTAGCTAATGCTAAAATCTACAACCGCACAGGTAGGTAGAAGTTATGGGGTGTTAATCCTTAAGCTATTGCCACTTCAACCCCTCAGTGCAAGTGAACCTCTAACTACGTGGGCTGTGCGGTTGTAGGGTTCTACGTGCAATGTTCCCATAGGGAAGGGTGTGTTAGTGGCCGATGTATCAAATGTCTAAAGTTGTCTTACGCCATGGGTCGATTGATTCTATTAACACATACAAACCATCTAAAGGGAAGCAAGCAAACTTACGAATAGATTGCGGTAAATCTTTACAAAAGACAGTTGTGCCCATAGTGGCCTTATACACATGCATCTCAGATGAGCTAATAGGGTAGTCTAAGTAATCAGAAATATCTGTGAACTCTACGTATACTATGCGAATAACTCCCTCCTTAGTTACAAGAACATTTTTAACACATACTATCTTTTTACCTACGGCAATGCATCCGTTGGCTAGTGAATTATCTACTCGAACCTGAGATGTTAGGATGCATTTATATTGCTCACACGGCTCACCATATGGCGTCTTTCAGGAATCCTTTAGTTTGCCAATCGGATGCTTCGGAACGTGGCACATCCACTGCAAATGATGGTAAAAGCGGCTGGTTCTTTTAATTCGATTTGCTACGAGTTCAGTTACATGAACTACGGCTTCTCATAGCCCCTTAATCCACGTTGCTGTATGCGAGTATTCTGACATTGCTTATCGGCTTCCAGACCTGCCAAAAAATCATCTTCCTTTCCCCGTCATGCTTTAAACTGCCTGGCGGTTGTGCTGACAAATGTCATCATATCACATTAATAATTCCCTTCCTTTTGTTATCAATGAAACGAGAAGTTCATACAGGTGGCAGTTGGTCTTTTCGATTTTCGAGGTCGATTCGGGGCTCGAGGTCTGGGTTTCGGCCTCTCCTTCCGCTATTTAAATTATCTTAATGCCAGCATAATCGAATGTCTGATTTGGTCCCGGGGATAAAGTGGCCACGTTGGTAACCATAAGAGGCCAATCTGCAGACTGGCTCAGGACAGACCTTACTCGAGGCACGCGGAGTCCGCGCATTCCGTGACTACTGCCGCATATGCGGGGTGTGGTGGCATGCGTACGAGTAGGCTTCACGTAACGTGTGCTCAATCCCATCACCAATTGGCAGACAGGTTTGGATAGTGAACGTATCCATAGGAGAGACAGAGAGAGAGAGAGAGAGAGTTGTCGACTCTGTGCCATCCTAACCCCAAGGCATTTCAGCAAATTTTCAAGTATAACCAATCTGACGTGCTTGAATCTATCATGGCATGCTAAAGGTGGTGACTTGCAAGACTTCCCGCAGACGTGCTAACTCGATCCCCTTCGGAATAAAAGTCAGGTCAACGGCTCCTCGTGAATGTGGCTGCTTTTACACTGTAGCGCAGGTGAGTTTCGAGTTGTCCCTTCCTGGTTCATCCTGCGGGCACCAAGTTGTGTGTGGCACACCTGGACGAGATGTCTAAACTGGTCAGTCACTGTGCTAGAATTCACATCCGATCGTCCTGTCCACCCTGCCTCCGGCTTCAGATAGGTCTGCGTCACTAAAAATTAATTCACATCTAACTCACCATGATGAAGTAGCACTCACCGATCAAATTTTAGAACATATTTGTCCCGTTGTCCTTTGGGGTTCAATCTAGAGCCATCGTAGGCAATCCCATAGCGACTTTAAAATGTACATATGATGGAGTACCGCGACCTTTGGTTTGAATCCCAGGCGGTCCACACTTCGGATTGAGTATGACTGGTTAATGACGGCTAATAAGCCAGAATTGCCTTTCCGGTCTCCCCTGTCTTGGTCGGTACTCCATCATATGTAACTCACGGTCGTACACCCATCACACTGTATGGCGTATGGTGGGTATCATAATCCGCGTCGTAAGAAGCCCTAAAAATTGTTTATTCAGAAGGAGAAGATGCAATCTCTGGAACAATAATTATATTTTCCTGATGTTTCGGATTCTCAATCGAAACTATCGTCAGAGACAGTAGGAGATAAGAATGTTAGAGGCACAAGGTGAACTGCTTCCTGGTACTCACCTGTTCGCTTCTATCAGCAATTTGTTTTTTATTCGGAGCTTTCATATGCAGTGTATCGGCATTGACGAATCTGCCTATGCCATTTGAATTCTTACACAGCCTGCAACTCATCCCGTCGGCTTGGAAACACCGTAATACCGATCGATATTTTGGTCTTCCACGATTGGTCGTAGTCAGACATGGTTCTGGTGTATCGAAATATAACTGCTGAATCTCAGTTTGGTTGCCATTTAAGAAGTTACGTTTGGCGAACGTACATGTTCGATTATTCAGCATTAGGCCATTACAGTACTATAATGGTGGGTAGAGTGATAAAAGTGTAAAAATCCAATGAATGTTAAATATGGGGTAGAGGGTTGAAGGTCCTACTGACTTTGTCTCCCTGTCTCTGGCAACTACCTGTCCTGATTAATAGGGGAGCATCGTTTGAGCCGACTGAGAGTACGCGTGCGTCGAGCTATACACAAGTCAGTGCAATTTTTCGAAGTTAGACACACCTAGCCAATTCAGAGGTGTGCATTTCGGTTAGACTGAAGCCTGGTGCGATAAGTGCGCCTCGTAAACAGTTATGACTAGTGTTCCCTTTGACTGCATTAACCCACACACTTACTGCCCTGACAGCCACGTGGCAATACGCCGACTCATTCAATTCAGTTAAGGTAAATCCAGACTGAGGTAACGACGAGACCCTAACACGCTAGAGTAAGTTACAAGGTCGATATATCGGTCACCGATTTCAATAGCACAATAACAGTATTTATTTAACAATGACATGAATTATGGTGAGAAGGTGTTCCATTTCAACCTGCTACTGTACTGCCCCGACTGCAAACGTCCGCTGCACCTCTCTGCCTCTCATGCTTAAGAACCAATGCCATTCTGATTCTGCTTTTATCCCAGCTATCCGAACCGGCCAATCAAATTCAAGGCCAATGGAGAAACGCCCTTGTTTCGGCAGCGTGCGTCTCTCGTCCGAATGTTAGCTCGCTCCAACTTGTTCTCCATTCATTCTGCGCATAGTATAGTACGCTATGTATCGGCGCCCAGTTCGGGAATGGGCCTGAAATTCGTAATGGCTAGTGTCTGGCTACGGCTGAAGATGCCGTATAACAACTAGTGCGTTGCTTCCAGCGGTTGCCACATCAAAGGGTTTTAACAAAGTTTCAGAAGACAGCTTGGAATTGGCACGCGATAGCCTGGTGGCTGTTGCTCTCACTTACTGAGAGCTAAGTATATGTTTTTTGTAGAGCACAGGGGAGGTAGTCCAGGCTTTCTTGTTGCAGTCATGTGCGCACTCCAGTCTTGATAGTCTTTGTTGTTATTTTCGCTATTACCACTCCTCTTGCACACTTCTGTTCGCATTTTCCGAGAAACCAAGAACACCGATTTCTGGTGTTAATCGGTCCATGCGGCTACCCTCCCGGCTCTTTCCTTTTTCTAAGTCTTAAGGATGTTCCTTGGCGTCTTTTGAGCAATGCCCATTCCTATAACAGTCGGTTTAATGATGTATTACGAGGCATGCAATTATGGGCATTGACTCGCCAGGTTTTTCCTCCAACTGGCTATGGCTGCCAGCTGTTAACTCCTCCAGTAAGGCAATATGGCCAGCTCGAAGGAAGTCCTCCACTCACATTTTGGGTGAGTCTAAGCAAGTGCAACGTGAATGCATGACCAGACCAAACAGCGTTAAGGTGAATCAGCCAGTGAATCTCAAATTATCCATCGTTCCTCTCCCCCCGCCGGCGATTCAACCAGCCCTCCTGGCCTAGGCGTCAGAAAGTGTCATCACCCCTAGCATCTCGCCCAATCACGTGCGTTGTCACGTCATCTGTAGGTCTTAGCAGAGTTCTCGAATTAAACTCCAATTGACAGGTAGGTAGGCACTCACCGATCGGTTAGAGGACTCGTCCCGTTGTGCCTTTGGGCCTTGGCCAGAAATGGTCATTCCAGTCTCCCTTGTATTTACCGGTCATGTTCTTCTGTCCATCCAATTAACCGCCGTGAGGCTGCTGGCGGGGCTTGAGAGTTAGCCCCAAGGCACAACGGGACGAGTGAGACCTGTAACCGATCGGTGAGCGGCTTATTATCCTTGTTAATATTCCCGATCGAAACCGGCTAGCCAACGAGCTCGTGACGCAGTGGGAAGTGTTTTGAACTTCTAACCAACAGGTCGCGAGTTCGAGCCATGCTTGCCGCAACACTGGGGGTTGGATATGGCTGACTGCCGACGGCTACTAAGCCAGACATGGCCATTGCAGTCTCCCTCGTCTTTGTTAGGCATGTAACTCTGCCTATGTCAGTCCACCTCTTTTTGTTTTAAATGCACGCTGTCGTCTCCTTCACCTCCTCGAACTTGTAGCGCATTACCGACCCCATTAGGCGGGGAATAGCGACTGTACTCAGCTATGTTAATACATGTTAGTATATTTGATCTGATTCTCAACATTTGACCCGATGTTTCGGTTGAGTAAACCAACTGATGGTGCAGTAGACCATTTATCTGTAGTATTAACTCTGTTTCTGTTTTTGGGGATACTGACCAACCAGGATCTGAGCAGCCCCTCACTTGAGGTGCAACCTGGACTGACAATTTTTGCAATAGGACACTTTTGTTCACCCTGCCTTTAAAAAGTCTCAATCTTTTAGGAACATCAATTTCGTTAGCGGATATTCAATGGGAAAAGCAAGCACATGATTTCATAGCAGAGAGGCCTACTTCGTCCTCGTCCAGAACTTATTTTATGCTATAAAACGCTTCATATTTTAACACAAACATGTGCTGGAATGCAATAAAAACGCTGGTGGCATCCAAGGGTCACCGAAAAGTCGTGCTTTTAGCAGCTGATTGCAGATTATTTCAAAAACTGTTTAAGAAATTATTAGTTTAGCATTCGGCTCTGAAACCTTATGAACCTTAGGACCTGTAGAGTGATAGCGCGGCGAAACCTATTGAGGAGCCAAACTGTCATAGTTGCGTCATATGGAGGCTGACGCCCCTGCGAACCACGTGTCAGAAGTATGTTTAAACAAATGCACCTGCCCCATCTGCCAGAACACGTGTGTGTGGGTTTGTGAACCAGCTGTGATTTGCGTGGGTGCGTGAGTGTTCTAGGCTTTTTGTTAACAACATCCCGGATAATCCGGCCCTCGTGTTAATTGGAATACAGAGACTAGATGACAGAGAATCACGTTTCAAGAGCTCCGAAATGGGGCCTTTACGACAAAATTACGTAGGCGAGATCCAAGCTGCTAAAGCGAATGCTAAATTCAGAGAGAGACAGTCATTACGACATGTAGGTCTGGTTCCGAAGAGGAAGATAAGCAGTGAAAAGCTAGTTGAAATGGTTTGTCGTATTCTGGAAAGATGTATTGGAGAAAATGTTGGTAGAAGTTGGCCCCAGGACGAGGGCACCGACAAAGTGAAAGTTGAGGAGTTCAAAAGAAAAAATAACAGGCAATCACTGGAGCCCAGTGTTTATAGACCTGACGTTTTAGAGTCTCTCTCGAACCCATCATCAGAGACCGTTGCAGAAAGGGGTGCTCGGGGCACAAACTGCGCAGTATTTATAGGGCATGTTTGCCAGGCCAACACAGGTCTACTGTAAGTGGCAATCCTCGTGTTCATCACTAGGGTCGCAGTTGATACGATGAATGCTTTTTGGTCCGAAGCCGATTCGGGAAGGGCTGTGATTTCATCCCCGTTGTCATTTCTTGGCGTGAAAATTCCCAAGCAGTTTGACTCACGGTCACCGGTACTGTTGGTCACCTGCATCCACCCCGCGTGTCCAGGCAAAATCCCAGACCGAATATGGAGCTGCGCGGTCATTGTGCTCCTTAATCGACTGTGGGCCAGAGAATCATGACACAGGCAGTTCATGGTTTACGCGGTTGTCAGCCCCCACAAGAATTTCGGCCTCATGAACCTTGCAGGTGTGACCGGGTTCCGTCGCATGAACCGAGCCCCGAGAGTTTGTGTCCTTCCTCCTCACTGTTGCAGCGTGCTCAGCCATTCGCGTGTGGCATCGCCACCGCGCCTTGAGTGAAAGCAGACCTGAGTCTGCCTTGAAGGAGATTGGTCGGGTTGGAAAACCGTGCTTAGTCGAGAACCAGACTGCCACTGGGGCGCACGTGCGAGCACTCGCGAGCGACGCGGCGTTGCAACAGGTATCCGGACTAGGACCATTGCAAGTGCTCCATTCTGACTGCAGATCAAAAGTTTGCGTTTTCGAATCAGGCCGCGGTCATCAGTCGTCCTAAAGTGACACTGACCCCAGTTCTCAGGGCTGAGCAACACGAAGGCTCCCAAATGCGAATTCAGCGAATACAGATTTAGTTTTACGAGCCTCTACTGAGACAAAGAGTCTACAGGAGGCTCATCAATTAGCGACCATCAGCTGTCTTTTCAGGCAAGTGCTTTTCCTCTCGCTGAGGTATACCACGAAGGTACTCGCTAGCGACGCTCGAACTGTTTCTTGCTCTCAAGGTGGAATGAAGGGGGAGTAAGTCTGAGAGAGTAATGTCTTAGTTTACTGGCAGCGCTGTCGCTAATCCCGATTTCGCGTCCGAAAATGGCGCCAACTGAAGTGAAAATGTGAATCCCCGGGATAAAAATGAGGCAAGAAAATATGGTTACGGGATCCATAAGTTTATCTTCATCATTGCTTTAGGGCATGCCAGCTTACAGAATGGAAGAGAGTTAACTATCGCACTGATAATCTCCACTTTAGGCTTTATCTACATTCAGCGTGCAGGCACACGTCGTATTCCTTCACAGAGGTCCTAACCATAATGTACTACCGAAGAGTAGAAGTAAGTAGACCGAACTATATTCCAAGGGTCGAAAAACCTGATGCCCTGGTTGGCCAAGCGGGGGTTGGTTTGACCTATGCACCTCCACCCTTAACAAAGGCGCAAGGTTACACGTAATAAGAACATGATGGTATCGGTGAAACAGATCCTTTTCGCCCTTTGTGCCAAACAGTCAACTAACGTATGCTTAAAGTTTAGCGTTACGAAACCCTTACTTGATAAATTGCCCGGACCACGTCTTCTTACGATACACACTACGCCAGACATTCCTCTCAGACCTTCTTCTCAAAAACATATCCAGAAAACGGAGCGATTCAGGCTATTTTTGCTCCAATGTAAATTGGATTTACGGGTGCGTCCAATTTATGGTCTCCTTTAGAGCTGAAATGTCTGTTTTCTCAGATGCAATGGCGAATATATCACCTACGTAGTGCCATAATATTTCAGACTGTTTATCTGGTGACGAAGCTGTAAAGCTTCTAGCTGGCTCATGAATATATTCGCAAGAAACGAACCGAGAGATGAGCCCATAGCTACTCCGTCCAGCTGTCTGTACAGACTGTTTTCAAAAATGAACTGCACGTTCAAGGTACATCTTAGTAACAATTCCTTCACTGGCATTCCTATATTCTGCTGATCGGAGTCAATGAAATCCCAGAGGTAGTTCACTAGTTCTGTGACCGGCGCATTCAAAAAGAGAGACGAGACATTCAATGAAAACATTGTCATGTCATCCAGGTCGAGGTCCTTCACGCCGTCAACAAATTCAAATGTATCGCTGCTGCTATGTGGAGCTAGCTGATGCTAAATGGGCTTAGATTTGTACGCTAGCCATATTCCTATCACATGGTACGGCAAGTTCTTCGTATCTAGGATGGGATGAACGGGTATGCCGTATTTTTGAATCTTTTGTAGGCCGTGTAATCGAGGTATATGCGTGCCGACGGGGTGAAGACGCTCTAGATCATGTTCATCCTCCTTTCGCAGTGTTTTCAAACAATGAGTTAGTTGTGTTTCAACCTCATTCGTACGATATTTCTCCTTTTCTGTCTTTCTAAAATTTTCCTTGTCCGATGGAATTGATTGCATTTTCCTAACATAATCGTCCATTAAAACAACGTCAGTTATCTTACCTGGTTGCGTTAAGATATCTTTGTTTTGTTGGAGATGTTTTAATTCCTCAATGTATTACTTCATTAACAAGCCTCTACATTTCTTGTCCTCGTTTAAGAGCATTTAAATAACGTAGAATTAAGGTGTTGCATGCTGCTTGCCGAAACTGGCTGAAGGTCGTGTGTTTGATTCAGGAGATTCTTGAACTGTGTTTCTAGCTCTAGCTGGTAACGTTTCTAACGGGGACAAAAAAACTGATGTCCAAGTGCTTTGGCACTTCAGGAAGTTTATTTTGTGGTTTACCTTCCTGGAGCTCACTTTTTCACTTATATCAACTGCATATACTGCCGTGACCAGGAGCCTCCTTTGGCAACAAGACATGACGCTGGTGAGAACTTTTAAAGTTTTGTCTGTTGGTTTATTCCGTCTCCATCTGTGAGCACTATCGTAATTAACAGCCGGTTTTGAATGATATTAATAATTACTTTGCCACAGTTGTGAAAAACTCGGCTGCCTCAGTGGGATTAGCCTGCAAGACAGCCAGTTGAAGGCTTTCGTACAGCCAACGCTCTAGTCACTTTAGCCATAGATTATTTGGTAGATTCTAGAATGATTACTTACGAAATCCTCCTTGGCCTGTCAGCTTACTGTATCAAAATTGGTGGAGGCCACAGTTTGCAGTAGGCTGGGCGGATACGTTGATTCAAGTGTGATTAAACAAACGGCTCCAGGTGGGGCCTTGTAGCTCAGATGGGTGACTAAAACATTGACTGTACTAAAGCCTTCCCCTTACTGTCGTGAGTTCAAAATCCACCGAGACCACCGAGATTTTCATAACTAGGTCAAATGAAAAATACCCACAGCAAATTTCTGCGATCTAATCATTCAACTTCCAATCCGGGTCTTACAGCAGTTTGGTCATCTGCTGTATGGCTAGGTGCAAGCATTACAGGTGAAATAAGTGGACACTTCATAGGAAGCAAGTTTCTGGGAGAGCACTCGTGCAGTTACTACAAAAACGTGCAAATTGAAAGCATGGGTGTGCATCCAGCGTTTTTAGAAGAACATTAACACAACAGGCACAAATAAAGAAAAGATACCAACAACTTAAAAACGAATTTAATCGGGCATCTCGGCATACCATCCTCAATAGCAAAACTGTGGCTGATTTTGGAGCCGGAAAGTTTCTAGGCTCCCGGACCTCATTGGCCATGAGATATTTATCCTCAATATGTCCGCTTGTTGAGTGCTTCCATAGGACACTCAGGTGCTGAAACAAACAGCACGTCTATACGACCCTGAAAATAGCCTGGTCAACTGCGGTTGTGGGTTCATAAACATGCATACGAAGGGTACAGATTGCTTTGAACGAGAATACTATTTATATTGTATTGTTTTGTAATCTCACCCGAATCTTTCATCGGAAACAGTAATGGGAGGCTGCATTGGATACGCGAGACATAAGGTATTTACGGGCGGTATTTTTTATGTCCCTGGTTACCTGCGACGAATATGGGAGTCGTTAGTTACCTACGGGTACCTATCGAAACAAACGACTCTAACCTTTATCACAAATAGTTCCATTTGGAGCAGTAAGTTCGACCGTTGTAGACCGACGATGCCCACTGTATGATCCACAGATCAGGGTGCAGGGACTGTGACTCGCACTGGATCACAGTGAGATATTAGACTGCACTGCATCTAACTCACTCTGTGGTCCCCTCCCCCACCTAAGTCCGCTTTAAAGACAAAGTCAAGAAGACCGGCGATGGGAGAGGGCATTTTGATCTCCCTTGTTGGTTGTAGGTATCGTAAATACTTGTAGGCTTGGATTCGCTGAAATGGAAGACAGTGTTGGCCCGCGCCATGCCACGTGGCAAATTACACTGCAAAAGCAAAATCAGAGCACGGAATATGGAAGGGAAAGTCACTGCGCAGCAACTGGTAGCTTAAATTGCGTTGGGTTACCACACAGCAAGGCTGTGAAAAAGAAAGGTCGGCTGAACATCGAACCACTAGTTTCGGCCACAGAAAACTTCTACGGATGGCTCAGACTACACTAGGCAGATGCATTTCTCCCACACATATCATTGTGCTCAGCATCCACACTCCATCTAACTAATTGAATGTTCTGATGCACAATAGTTCTCACATAGACCCCTATTATATAGGTCCACTGAGTCTTAGATGTCTTCAATAGGCAGAGATAACTGCAAATAAACACTGATGAGGTCGTAGTAACCTTGCTCTTTAACTCTTTCCCACAGAGTCTGCCTGTTAAGGATGTTCGCGATGCTCTCAAGGGTCACAATGAAGAGGTAAAGAGGATAATTAAGTTGCCAAACTTTCGCCTCCTAGCGTTTTCCTTCCAATAGTTCACATCGGAAAAGCAGACATGAATTTGCTGTCCACATTGAAAACGCTGTTAAACTGAGATGAATAGCGACGTCACAGTATTGGAAACCCCTACAATCTGAACCTGATGATTATAATTTATCAGTCGACTTTGTGACCGTCAGAACTCTGCGCGGTCGAGTAAGAGAGTCAAAGCGCAGTTGGTTCTCAGGTCTTCAGTCAACGTGGAGGACCTCGTCGTGTTCGTCAATGTCGCAGGCTGCTTAAGTCACAAGCAGACCCTAGTCACTCTGACTTTCAGGCCCGACCCTGAATAGAAAAAAAAAAGAAATTTGACGCCAGTTGATAGGGTATTAACTTCTGTACATAATATACTGAGAATGGGTTGGAAAAATGTTGCAGTCGGACAAGGGCCCACATCCGGTGCGTATTGAATGACGGCTTGCAGCAGGCGCTCCGAGTAGGATCCTTACAGGTTCTGATCACCTGACATTTTCTGCAGAATTAGCTCAGAAAAAATGCCTCTTAATCCCAACCGTCAAAGAAAGATAGTGATTTCCATTATTTACGCTTTTAATGGCGGGCTTTTGGAACTGAGCCACCATCTTTTCTGCTCTCCATTCGCATGTGAATCCTCTTATATGTACGTCAATTGGCCTATTTCACCCATTATATAATGAATTTTAACCCTATTTGTTTATTTGAACAACAAAAATGAGGTCATCAGCGCACGACACTGGCAACATTTTGAAGGAAGTCCAAATTGATCGATATTTTGAGGCGCATTCAAGTATGATTCTTCACGGTGAGTGGAGGACCCTTTTTGGCGAAATTTTTGGAATTTTACTTTCAAAATAAAGCGTAGCTCTCTTTCTCTCTCACACCCGAAACGCTCTCTTGTCCAAACTATTTGACTGCTAGCTTCTCTGGTCAACATCCTAATTCAAACAAGTAAGTGACGTCGCTACGTTCACACGCCCGTCACCTGTTCAGCGCTGTCACTGCGTTTTGAATAATTTGTTCTGCGTTGACCTTACTGGCTTTTGCATGATTATAGGTCTATAACACGCACTAGTAGCGTGTCAAGAAGTCACGTGTGTACCTAACAAACTACGACCTTCAGGACAAGTCAGAAAAGGAGTTTTGCATTCTGAAAGAAGTAGAGTTGGTGCCTGTTGGCAGACCCACAGAAAACGTGCATGCCACTCGTTGGGACAGATGCGGGTGGATTCTCACACAACCTGGCGAAATTAACCACCCCCTCAACAGAAAATCTCCTCCTACCATGACTAAGGCAAGGGAAGTTCTACAATGGCCTGCCCTTTTCGCTTCGGCGAGGGCAGATTGACAGTCCCGAATGAATTCAGCGCCTGAGTAGGCTAACACTTACACACGTAAGTTCGACAGCCGTCACCTGACGATGTCCGCCGTATGCTGCAGGGCAGGGTGGTGCAGGTACGGTGACTTGTGCGCAAATTAGTTGTATGTAATAGTAGACTTTCAATGCATCTACCGCACTCCCGCTTCCCTAAACCGCATGTGCCCGCTGTCAAGACACAGTCATGAAGACCGGAGGTGGGGTCGAGCGCAGACGAAGCATCTCCCATGGTGTGGGAGAGTGGGGTGCGGTATGAGTCTGCAGCTACGTGTGCCCCTAGTTGGGCACGCTCATCCCCATGTTCGGCAGTTTGTTATGGGACCGCATCCCAGGATAATAACGCCTGCCGCACCCTGATTTGGCTCCCGTGTTGGTCAGTTCATCTACACTCGGCCAGTTTAGGGGGCACACTCACGCGTCAGTTTGACGGTCATAATCTGACGATATCCACCGTATGCTGTGCATGGATGGTGACTCAAATATGATTATAGGGAGAGTAGACTTGCGCTACATCTACCTCATTTTCCGTTCTACTCTCCCACCTGCACCTGGTGTCAAGACATAGTCAAGAAGACCATAGATAGGAGAGGACGCAGGCTCACCCACTGTGGTCCAAAGCCAAAAAAGAACGCAACGACACAAGTGAGGGGTGGCTCAGATCCCAACTGAGTTGGAGTGCCATAAAGGCCGCATTAAGAAGGAGTCATTGCAGCCTGATTCTCAGTCAGCCAGTCTTCCACTGCGCACAAACGCATGCACTGGGCTGACCACGCGATCTGAGTTATCCCGGTAGTTCGCAACCTTCCAAGCCATGGCGTTTAGCGTACTGGGATAGTTTCAAGCGCGTCAGATTGTGAATAGTGTGGAAAAATGCCCTGAGACATCGATCTCACTCTCTCCCCCACCCCAGCATCCAGACAACCGTCCGAGTGCGTCCGTTGTCTTATGTGGGAGTGGGTGCATTGGCTGACGGGTTGGCGTACCCTTCTTCGCGCACCACGGCACGGCCTGGCCCCCAAACCGCACACACCAGGATTCACTAAGCCAGGGGATATGGAGGAGCCATCACCGCCTTACTCCCAGTCCACTGGTCAGTCACTCAACGCACAGCACTCACTGGGCCGACAACGTGGTCTGGTGTAAACATCAGATTATCAGCCTTCAAAGCCAGGGTTTCTAGGAAACCGTGATATTCTCCGGTACCAGATGATGGTGAGGGTGCTGTGTATGAATTGTTGGAGGTGGTGTGCGCTGCTGTGGTTACGCCTACGGTGGTTTACCGCAGGTTATCGTAGAGCCACGTGAGACCTAATAAGCCCATGCGGTGTGTGAAGGTGCGGGAGCAGCGAGGAAAGTGGAGGCGGACGCGGCGACTGTAGGTCGGAGCATCAAGCACTGGTTCGCATGTCCGTCCGATGCGTGAGAAGAAAATGTGGGCGCAATGGAGGCAATAGAAATTGGAAGGGGTTGTGGGTTGTCGTTCGTGGTATTGGGGGTGGCAGTAGCGGTGAGCTTGGCGGGAGCGCAGGGTGTGCATGGTATCAGTGTTGTCGACATTGCGGTGAATTCCGCTGTTATGGATGCGCATGGGACTGAATAGGCCCATGCGGTGAGTGAACACTCGAGGGCAGTGGACTCGGCGATCTCTAGCTGTACGCTGTTGCTCCAGGCACTGGTTCACAAGTCTCTGTGCGATGGATTCGCTAGTGACTGACCAGGCCGGGTTAAGAGGTGAAGGTGCGGTCGCAATGAGGACAGTTTAGGACCGAGCCCGCATCACTGGTTGTGGCGGTGCTGACAGGGGTGGTGGTGGTTGTGGCGGTGGCCGTGGTAGAGGTAAGATGTGTTGAGTATTTATGTGGTCGCTATGGTGGTGGGAGTGGGGGAATTGGTGTCAGGAGTGACCGTGGGGGGAAGTTCGAAGTAGGGTTGGCAGAAGTTGACGCAGAAGATGGAGTTGTCAGATTGCTGTTGCATTGTGTTCGAAGATATCCGACCAGGCCGATTCCTGCGCGGAAGGTGCGTTCACAGTGGGGGCATGTTGGAAGGGATTGTGCATTGGTGGCGTGGGTCCGGGACGCTGATGACTTTCGTGAGCCCTTTTGGCCTTGGCGGTGGCGATCCGTTTGACTTCGTAAACTGCTTCCCCTGTCTTCCTCCAGACCGGTCGGTTCCGGGCGAAATCCTCCCAGTTTGCTGAGTTGATCTGCAGTTGCTTCAGAGTATCCTTGTAGCGTCTTACTTGACCCCCTCGTCGACGAGAACCCATGGCGACATCTCCGTAGAAGAGTCGTTTGGGAAGTCGTTCGTCGTCAATCCTCACAAGGTGGCCACTCCAGCGCAGATGCAGTTTTTTCAGCTGGGCGTAGATGCTGGAGCGGCCCATTCGTGCCAGCACTTCTGTGTCCGAGATCCTGTCTTGCCATCTCAGCTTTAGTATTCTGCGGAAGCATCTAAGATGGAAGTGGTTTAAGCTTCTGAGACTTGTGTTTGGTAGATTTTCCCAACAGCCGCGTCGACAGAGATGACAGCTTTGTACATCTAGAGTTTGGTGCGAAGGTGAAGACCGTGTCGATTTCAATCAATGCTATGCATGCGTTCGACGCCTTGGCTGACCTTGACGATCCGGTGGGTGACCTCATCGTCGATTTTGGTGCTGCATGAGAGGTTGCTGCCCAGGTAGGTGAAGGTGTCCACGGATTTCAGTTGGGTGCCATCAACATTGATGCAAGATGCCTTTTAGGCGGTGTTGGGCGGCGGCTGATGAATGACCCCCGTTTTCTCTGTTTTGATGCGCAGTTCGAAGTAGTCCCAGGCGGCAGCGAAGGGGTCCATGCTCCTTTGCATGCCCCCTTCTGTCGTTGAATTTAGTGCGCAATCGTCATCAATACGAAGTTCGTGGATGGTGGCTGAAGACACACGCAAGTGTGAATGCATCCACCGTTGGTTGAGGAGTTGACCGTCCATCCAGTAGGTGATGCGGATCCCGCGGCGTTCGTCACGGTAGGCGTCCATCTGCAAGGCAGAGAACATGAGACTGAAGAGTGTGGGGGCCCAGTTAGCAGCCCTGCTTCACGCCGTTGGTCACTGCTAATACTTTGGATACCGTCCCATTGTCCGTGACGCGCGCCATCATCCCATCATGGAGCTGGCGCAACATGTGCGTAAAAAGCTCAGGAAAGCCAAATTTCAGCATTATTTTTCATAGTCCGTCGTGATTCACCGTGTCAAAGGCTTTCTTCTGCTCTACGAAGGTATTGTAGAGGTGAGTTAACGTCTCCTGGAGCTTCTCTTGTAGCTGGCTGGGCAGCGAAAATCATGTCGGTTATTCCGCGGTGTCGTCGGAAGCCACATTGGCTTTCAGGAAGCAATCCGTTCAGACGATTAAAAAGAATGCGAGTGAAGATCTTATTCGGCGATGCTGAGCAGCGAGATTCCTCGATGGTTATCGCAGAGTTGGCGCTTCCCCTTCTTCTTGTAGAGGTGGACGATTGGGGCATCCTTTAAATACTGAGGAACTTGTCATTGGCGCCACATCGCCTGGAAGAGCGGTGGGAAGCTGGTTCATCATTTAGGGGTTGCCGCGCTTTTAGATCTAGGCAGGGATTGCTTCTGATCCATGTGCTTTCCCACTGGAGAGTTGTTGTACGGCCCTGTTATTTTTTGGAGAGAGGCCAGGAAATCGATGTTGGCGTTGGTTTCCGCTTCAGGTAGTCGGTCGATGGTGGGCGTTGGAGATGGTGAAGGGCGGGTTAAGAACGTTTCGGAAGTATTCCGCCCAAGGTTTCAGAATTTGCATCTTCTCAGTGAGATGGGTTGTTCCGTCAGCACTTAGAAGAGGGGCGGCTCCTTTGACGGGAGGTCCGTAGACAGCCTTGGTGACGGTAAAGAAGCTCTTCCACTCGAAGCGGGTCGCGTAATCTTGGCTCTCCCCTGCCGTGTAGGGTTATCTAGGCGTTCTGCATCTCCCACAGCCGTTACTGTACAAGGCGGTGACTTCGGTAGAAGGCTTTTTTGTTTGCAGTGGTAGGGCGGTTGACGAAGGCTTTGTGCAAACGGTTCTTCTCGGTGGGCAGTTTTGATGACTGCATCGTTGTCGTTGAACCAGTCCTGGTGTTGATGGTGTGCGCGGCCGAGGACATCCAGAGCGGTTAATTTGACCGTGCCCCTCTGTTGGAACCAGTGGTTCAACGCGGAGGTGTCCTCGTCAGCGACTGGAAGGTTGGCTAGCTTGTTGGCAAGGTTTTTGCTGAAATGGAGATGCTGAGCAGGCACATTCAAAAAACAGTATTCAACTTACCTGGTGGTTGCTTACCTTGAGGTCTCCTGCGTGGTTGTAGACGGAGCCTCATATTGGAGCTGACGAGGCGATGATCCGTTCATTCGTCGGCACCGAGGATTTCCCTTGTCACCAGCATGCCCTGTTGAACGCCTCTGAACGAGAACATAATCCAGCAGGTGCCATTGTCTCGACCGGGTATGCACCCAGGTCGCCTTCTGCCGCGTCGGGAGGCAGAAGAAGGTGTTGGTCAGGATCATGCGGAGCTCGGCGCAGGTTCTTAGGAGGAAAAGACCATTTCCATTGAAGCCGCCGAGACCATGGAGACCGAGCACTCCTCCCCACGTGACATGTTGGGTCCCGATGCGGGCGTTAAAGTCACCAAGGACAATTAACTTATCTGCCTTCAACACAGTCACCAGGAGGGCGTGTAAATCTTCGTAGAATTTTTCTTACCTCGTCGGAACTCGTCCTTGGGGGGAAGGGCATAAACGCGGATGATGATGGCAAACTTGTCTCCCCGATGAGGCAGGCCGAAGCTCATCAGGTGATCATTGATACCCTGCGGCAGACAGGGCAGTCGTCCCACGATGCCATTCCGGTTGGTAAAGGGGACACCAGGGCCACTTTGTTCTGCCTTTAGACAGCTGTTACAGAAGAAGCTGTAGCCGGTACCCACCACCTCCAACTGATCCTGTTCAGAAAATCGGTTCCCGCTGAGAGCAGCAATGTCCAACTTGTATTGCGCCAGTTCCCGAGCTACTAGCTTTGTCCTCCCTTCCGGCTGGTTGCTTCTCAGATTCTCTAAAATGAATCGAAAATTCCAGGCTGCTAGAGTAAGCGGGCTCATTTGAACAGCCCGTAGGTACCCCGGATGGTACGGTGAAAGGGAGGGGATTGGGAGAGGTGTTTTGTTGGTATTCTTTAAAGCTTTTCGACCGCATGAAATTGCAGTCTGAGAGCCACGGTCCGCTCCATCTGTCGTGATTTCCAGCATTTGTTTAGGGCACCTATTCTAGCCCACTCATCCGCGAAGGGGTTAGCAGTGCTGTCAATAATTAGGGCTGCTGTGTCATCCCAGGTGGCTACTGAACTCCACTATCGGTCAGGATTTGGTTTATTGGGAGAACGACCGATTCACCTGGGCCACCTACGTGATTGCACTTATCCCTCGCTGTAGGACGTTTTCGACCGTGGGGGTGGACGAAAGGATGAGGGGACAGGGAAGGGCAAAAAGGGGAGAAGAGAGGAGGAGGGGTGGGTTGGTAAGAGTAGTGGGGGAAGAGCAGGGAGGAGGGCAGAGGGTGCAGGCGTGTTGGGTACGGCATTTGTTATGGGAACGAATTCCAGAGTAATATCGCCTGCCGCACCCTGATTTTGCCCATGTGATGTTGCAGCGCATCTACCACGCGGCCCGTATAGAGGGAACACACACAAACAAACACATCTGGGAAGTGGGTCTTGGTTGTCACGATGAAGGCGCCAGACATTTTATAATGAGGATCAGCACAAAAAGTACGAGCTCCTCACCAACGGTACAATCTATCGATTTACTTATTGTAATAAGGTAATATAAATTCATCCTCGAACTCATCAGTATCATCTGTCGGGCTTCGAATTCATCAGGTGTGATTAGTAAGATGCGCGAAGGACAAATGCAGGACGTGGTGTTAGATGGTGGACCGACAGTCAGCTCTTTCCTCAGGAAGACGAAGCTGTGAATTTAACCACACATACAGTCTGCAAGAGATTGCGCAAAAACATAGGTATGAACAACTGTCCTGGTCTTGGTTAAACGGAGCCGGAAATTCCAAAAAAAAAACCCACCATAGACCTGGATCACGTGCAAATCCTGGAAAGGTAGGATGAGCTCTGCTGTAGAAAATCTCCGGAGTTTGACTGCATTCCAACTGAAATTTGCGGAAGACGGTAGTTCTCTGCGTTTGAAATCTTACCTAACTGTTTGATATGTAGTTCAAAATTACGGGCCAGTCTGTGACAATAATGAAATAAACTACCTCCTCGATATGTGAAAGAAAAAAAAGATTCCCGGGATACTACTCAATTGTTTGGATCTGCACCTCGAGTGAGAGTGACTTCCCGTAATTCAATTCGAATTCCGGAACCGTCAGTATGGCCTTAGTTGACCGGCAACTGCTGGAACGAGGACCAGCCTCTGTACCACCTTCGTGGATCTCAGCATATTGTGAACTGAGACTGCCTTTTCAAAGTTCTTGCTTTTGAGTGCTTTTTGCTTTTTTTGAGGAATTTCAATTGCTCCAAAGTGTTTATAATGGTGGTCAGACAAATTCACGATTATATGCTAGGACGCGTGATGAACAATGAATTCACAGCAGGGACCCATCTAACGCGTTTTCCACCTGTCACCAACGCTACAAGTCATGGCTTAGAAGGCTGTTAAGTAATGAGACAAGTCGATCTTCCTCTCAGGACGGAGAGCCGGGCTACTATGGCTCATTCAAAATCGGACCCGCTATTGCACTTTCATTCAGATGAGATCTGAGCCGCCTCGCCCGTTACTACGATAACTTGGTCAATCGTGCGCGCAACAGGTCGTGTTTGCCACGTCAAAACAGGTGGTGTAGCTTTATGAAGTCGCTACTCTCGATCCCGCTTGAGATTACTGTGTGTCTGTCTTGCAACTGGACCTAGCTGGATGACGAAGAGGAGAGTGCGGCAGATGCTGCTAAAATATACTAATATAGTATAAACTAATTCACACGCAACTAACTGTTCTGTGTCCCCATGCTGCGAAGCGCATGACGGATATTATTGTTCACGACAGTTGAAATGACGCACCGGGGAGACCTGAGTAAGCTATCAAATAAGAAGTGACAAGGATGCTGAAGAAGATCGGCATACTGAGCGGCTAGGCTCCGTCAAGGCAGATCCTACTACGAGTAACCAGTCACTTTAAGAGGATGACTGATGAATGGATACCAAAATAACTCTCCTGTGTGAGTTGATGCAGGCACTCAAAAACAGGGTGGGCTACAGAGGTACATTAGTAAGCTCATTCAATTGCCTCCAATTTAAACAAGTGGTATTGGAAGCGATTTAGTAGGGCCGCTAGACATGGCATACAAGTGTACGAATTGGAAAACCTATGTTGGGAACTAACCGAGTAGGTAACATGAAGGCTAAACGAGAGGAATGAAAGACAGGAATGCCCCGAACACACGTCACCAATGCCCAATCCCTCATTGTCAATGCTTGTTCAAGGGCTGGCTAAATCTCTCTGGCCGCGTCCCTACGCACCGCACTGCCTACGCTGCAGCGTCACCTATTGCATCATCATCATCATCCTCCTCCTCCTCCTCCTCCTCCTCCTCCTCCTCCTCATCATCCTCCTCATCATCATCATCATCATCATCATCCGATATGCTAACACCCTCAAGGACACTATCTGTTTTGTCTGATTTCACTCTGACCTTGGGCATTTTTGTGTGCTCAATTTTTGCCGTATATATGCTGTTAGATTGCGTAAATATACTTCTCTTGTGCCCTTGTCGTTGCGTTCTGAGTTGGGATTTGGTCGAGGCACGATGTTGAACGGGAAACGATCTCGGCGTACGGTTAATTCTTAACAGGATATATCCTGAACGAAGCCTGGTTGCTATAAATTTAGCGATCTGGTCGTGAATGGCACTCACAGAGGGCTGCATAACCTTGTGAATCTCTAAGTTTATGGGTTTTTTAAATATTCCCTTGCTAGTAGAAAGTGGCTGTGATGAAAAGAGAGGGTGAATTAGATGCTGCACAAGTTTGCCTCACTGTGAACAAATACACGTGCCAGCCAGGGTTGACGCACTTCCTTAGGCAACGGTTAACCTCGTCGCCTAAATTGTTTGTTGATTGGTCAAGCGTAGGTGCCACGGCTTGAGGTACGTAAGACTTTAATAAGTTTAGTGTGACTGTGCTCGTGGGGGTGCGCGTGCCCCATAGACAGGGTCACGTGGCAGATGCGCTGGACAAGCTTGGGGGCCAACTCAGGTTGCGGCAGGCGTTATTTGGGCTAAACTCCCAAAACAAATGCTGAACATGGGCACGCATAGGTGCAAGCTCACTTCGCACCAGCCACTTTTGCCACTTATGGCTTTCCCTCTCCATGAAATCTGATTCTGGCGTGGCTGCACGGTCAGCAGGGTCTCCGGCCGCGCCAGCCACCTACGCCCAAACCAGCCTCCGGGCACAGGCGGGTAAGAAAAGAGAGTGTGCGGTAGATACCGTGCAAGTCTACAATTACTCAAAACTAATTCATGTGCAAGTCACCGTCCATGCACCAACCCGCTCTGGTGCATACGGTGGACATTGTCGAAGACGACGGTCGAGCTGTCGGATAGTCTTTCAGACCAGGGTCCGTTTAAAATCTCACAGTTTCCGCACCGTTGTAGCAGGAAACATTCTCAAAAATCTATATCGCACTTTGATATCTTTGATAGTCTCCTCACGCCAAACCATCTTTCAGGACTATCGGAAAATTAATTTATTAACTGTAAGGTAAGTTCTCGTAGTTTTACTATTCAACAATTGCTTTTCTGCTTTGTTGAATGTTTTCATATGATATTCTGGAATTTAAAAAAAATAAAGTAAGATCTGCATATCCAAAGGCGCGTTTAATTCTCTCTCTCTCTCTTCCACGCACCACTGACCCCGGTTCTGAGGTTAGGCGCAATGCTTGGCGTGAAGTGATGGGCTCCGTTTACGCGCCCCTCACGCACGTACGGTGAGAGTTGGAAGACCCACCACAGCTCAGTCAGCTTAAACCACGAAACAGTGTCATAACCCCTTCTTTTTACTAAGCCCCAAGAGCACTATTCTATTGGAAGGGGTGGCTACAAGGCCGTTTTTTAAATGTAGTGTGCATTTATCATAAGACTGAACTGTTGGATTAACTGAATGTACATAAAAAATCAAGTAAAGTCCTACCTCATGCATTTGCGTTTCGAGACTCGCGATTTTACGGATTTGTGAAACTTTAATTCAAACCTGTTTGATTTGTATCCACGATTTTTTCACAGATCTGCGAAAAAACCCGCAAGGCGTTATGCTTAATTTTTGAAGTAAGGAATAAATCTTCATGCTCTTACACGTGAAATCGGTCGGAAAAAGTTTTTTAATGGATATTTCACTTTTTTACGCAAAATTAAAGAAATGCAAGTAATGGTTTAAGAACTTCCTTCGAAGAAACCTTTTTTTCCTATGGAATTGTTTCTTTCTATGCAAAGTACTACATTGTGCAAGATACAATAACTATTTCGAAAGTTAATCACCCTTGGCACGCTAAAGTTTACATAAATATTTAAAAATATTGCAGGGACGGTGACTTGCGCGAAAATTAGTTTTAAGTGATAGTAGACTTGCACGGCATCTACCGCACGCTCTCTTCCCTTGTCCGCCTGTGCCCGGTGTCAAGACAAAGTCAAGAAGACCGGGTGGCTGGCGCGACCAGAGACGCCCTTGACCATGCCCCACACACACCCAGCCCCCATATTCGGCAATTTTTATGGGAGCTCAACCCAAATAACCCCTGCTTCACCTTGATTTCGTCCCCGTGTTGATCCAGTACATCTACCACGCGGCCCGTTTATGGGGCAAACCAACTCCATCACGACAGTTCGACCGTCGTAGTCCGAACGATGTCCAAAGTATGCTCCATGTAAAAGTGAAGCAGGGACAGTGACTTGCGCGTGAATTAGTTTTAAGTGATAGTAGCCTTGCGCTGCAGCTACCGCACTCTCTCCTCCTCCTCCACCTGAACCCGGTGTCATGACAGAGTCAAGAAGACCGGAGGTGGGAGAGGACGCAAGTGGCTGGCGCGGCTGGGTTCCCTAAGTCCTAGCCGCCCCTAGGCGTGCCACCACACCTCCATGTTCGGCATTTGTTATGGGAGCGCAACACGAATAACGCCAGCTGTGCTCTAATTTGGCCCCAGTGTTGGTCCAACGCATCTACCACTAGGCCCGTTTAGGGGGCAACTCCATCAACAGATACGTTGACATACCCAATGCCATCAAGCGGTCAAGAGGTGCGATCAACCAACCAAGGACGCACGGTGTGAGACGACGCCGTGGGTTCAACCTTGTCACGAACATCAATCCATACCCCTCAACCCTACTCCCCCCTGCGTCTTCGTTGGACCACAAAAACTGCGCATTTGCTGTTGCATACTCACAGTCTCTCATGCTGGGCTCCTTTACGAGACCAAAAGCTCAAGCTTGTGTCCATACTTTCCCAGAGATTAGGTTTTGATCTTCTTTTTCATTATAAAATATCTCCTAGTGCTAATGGGGAATGCATACTTTCGAGTTTGGGCGATGACGTAGGCACCAGTTTTTCTCATCGCTGATTGGCTGGTAGCTTGGATTCTTTGTGCAGGTAGTGCCACTAGTGTATGAGTAATGACGCTGTTCATCGTCCCACATCTCATTTACATAAGTACGTATTCCTTAAAAGGGTTATGAATGCCTTCAGCGATGTTTTCCTTCATTTTTACTTATTTCTAAAAATCCTTAACATTCCGTGCATTCTAAATCTCTTAGCGGCGTCAGGAGAAGGTGACACCATTATAAAAAAGTAAAAATTATGCATTTTTGATATCTGGAGAGACTGCTACAAGCTTAAGATAACAATATGGCGTGAATGAACTCAGCAAAAACTTTATAAAGAGTAGAGGTCGAAATTAGAACAAAAGGCAGTTTTCAACCAAAAAACGTCGTCCATTGTTCAGATGTAATCTGCTCTTTCAGTCTAAATTGAAGTCTGCGGTAAAAACACAGTCTCTCGGAGGGCAAAGCAATTCGGGAAGGGTACACTGCACCCGCAACTAGGAAAATCGTCAGCATTATACGTTGGAAGTTTTCAGGCCAGCAGAAGGTGGTCTAAAATGTTTTCTAACCAGATGAATATTGGTAGTACACCACCTGGGGTCGGGTATGACTGGCTGATGACGGCTAATAAGCCAGAAATGGCCATTCCAATCTCCCTTGTCTTTGCCCACAATGTTCACCTACCTATTCTACTACTAGCCGCTATGCTGCTGTTGGCAGGGCTCGAGAGTGAGCCTAAAGGGAGAACAGGACGAGTGATTTCCGTTAGCGATTGGTGAACATTAATCAACGAATGCTCGTTTTCAAACCGTCATAGCCAAAGGCGTGTGTGATTGCATGGCGAATCTGCACCTGCTGATGAAGAATACGTAGAGGGGTATATGGAAACCTCCAACCGAATTATCCAGGAGAATGAATATAGACTTGAAGGGGTTTTCTCTCTCTCTCTCTCTCTCTCTCTCTCTCTCTCTCTCTCTCTCTCTCTCTCTCTCTCTCTCTCTCTCTCTCTCTTCTCTCTCTACCTCTACCTCTTCCTTTCTGGCAATCAATACACATATTTTTCCTACTCATTAGTCCTCTGTACGTCTTTGAGGTAAGGATGCCTTATATGGCCGCCTAAACAGGACACGCAAATGGGCACCACACAAAATGGATGTGGCTTTGCGCCAACTTCCCATGAAATGATTCTTAGGATTAAGATGATGACAGGGTTATGTTTAGGGTTAGAGTAAAGTTAAAGTTGAGAGTTGGGGTTAGGGTTATGGTAAGGCGAAAGGTTAAGGTATTCGTCGTGTTTCCTGTAGGGTGTAGGTTTAGGGTAGGGTTAGGGTTAAGAGTAAGGATAGAGGTTAGTTTAATGTTAGGGTTTGTGATAGTGATGCCTTTTGTGGTCGCCTAACAAGTTCAAAGCAGTAGGAACCGCCCTGCCCGCTTAAAATAAGTGGCCATACATTAAATTTCAGTAATTGTAAATATACCCGTGTCTTAAGGCTAACGCTGACCTTAATGCAAAACGAAACTGTATCCTTAATCTTAATGCTAGCCCTACCCAAAAACCTAAGCCCTACAGTTAACACGTTAATAACCTTAAACCTTAGTCTTATCATGACCCTAACACCAACTCTGACCTTAACCTTAAACTTAAATCTAACAATAAACTTAACCCTAATTCTCATCTTAATCCTAAACATGATTTCCTTGGAAGTTTAGCGCAAAATCACATGTATTGAAGGCGGTTCATGTTCCAATGTCCTGCTTAAGTGACCGCACAAGACATCCACACTTAATTCTAAATTAACTGACTCCTTCTACCTGACAGTTCGACCGTCGATTTCAACGAGGTCCATCATATGCTCCACACCAGGTGGTGCAGGGGCGGTGACTTGCGCGTGAATTAGTTTTAAGTGATAGTAGCCTTGCGCTGCAGCTACCGCACTCTCTCCTCCTCCCACACCTGAGCCCGGTGTCAAGACAGAGTCAAGAAGACCGGATATGGGAGAGGGCGCATGTGGCTGGCGCGGCCGGAGCCGCCCCTGGTTGTACCACCACACCTGACTCGGATCTCACGGAGCGGGAGTGCCATAAAGGGCCACATTAAGAAGGAGGCATTGCAGCCTGACTCTCAGTCCGGCAGTCAGCCACTTCACAAAAACACACATTGGGCTGACCACGTGGTCCGAGTTATCCCATCAGTTGGCAACCTTCCAAGCCACTGCTTTTAGCGCAACGTGATGGTTTCAAGCACGTCAGATTGTTTATAGTGAGGAAAATGCGCTGAGCTGTTGACCTCACTCTCTCCCACCCCCGCAACGAGACCACCATCCGAGCCAGTCAGTTGTCTGATGCGGGAGTGGGCGCATTGGCTGACGTGTCGGCGTACCCGTCTTCGCGCGCCACAGCATGACCTGGCCCCCATAACGCACACACCAGGATTCACTTACTCAGGTTATATGGAGGAGCCATCGCCGTCTGACTCCTTCTACCTACGGTGAAAAAGTATATCCCTTATTTGATTGAAGTGTGCCTTCTGTTATATGCCTTCTGTGATATACGACATTTTCCTAATTTATCTTCCTAGCAATTGTAAAAAAATGTCAGACAGTTTACAGTCCAATTCGCCAATTTGTTTCACCTTCTTGTGAGTGCAAAATAAGCCGTTCTTAATCCAATAGTACAGGGTTAACATTAATAGAACCGACGGAAAATTTGCTGCTGTGACATATAACCGATAGACGATACCATACTATATTTTTTACGTCAACCACTGACTTCTTTATTTCAAGTGCAATATCTTAAGATAACTGTAAAATGAAATTAAAGTTGTTTGAGAGCATGAATTATGTCATGTACAAGGCAAACAGTCTAGCAAAAGAGCAATTTTAGTGGATTGCAACAAACTTTCACGATTCCATCTGATGTGCGAGGGATTCCATAGCATAACCTCACAAATATTTAAGGTATTACTATATAGGAAATGTGCAAAAGTTCTGAAAATATATAATCCTTCTGAAAATGGCTCGATTGCGTTAACAAAAACTCATAACTAAGTAAAAATGAACATAAAATAAGCATTAGAAGTAATAGCAATTTATTTGAAGAGCGTAGATATGCCGAAAAACGCGAAAAAATCATATCGAATGAGGAAACTTAAGTTTTAAGGGTACATACAACATGTGCATGCAGATGGAGGAGTAATAAAAGAGCATAAGTAGAATAAGGTTTAAGAAGGAGTCCGTTTGCGTGGTTTTCACATAAATATACTCCAAGAATTAGTGTAAAAGGAGGTATGGAGGTTGGCCAACTGCATACAGTTTGTGCATGAATTCGAAAACGTTTTCACAAGAACTTGTTTTTCTCATTTTTCACATCGTGTGCTGCGGCTGACTGGGGCAGAGGATTTCAATCGATCCAACTAATGAGGATGTCATAGAAAAAGTGGCAACTGAACATCGAAACGGGCCTAAATATAAGGTAACTTTTAGTTCTGTATAGATTTGTTAACATTTCACCGATAAATTACTTGAAGCTACAAGACAGTTCGACCAACGTAGACGATTATGTCTCACTTTGAAACTGGTAGAGTATATTTTCCGGGAGATATTAGGCGACTAAGTAAACTGCACATCTTTTGTGCCCAAAAATGAGCATCTCGACTCCTGTCACCACGTTTGACAGGTTGTACTACCTGCTGTCGGTCATGAGACTCTCGGTGTACTCGCTAGATATCAACGGCCTGAAATATTCACAATGTGCAGTCACCTGCCGCAGTCTATAATGCTACAGGTTCTCCGCTTTGCATTCTCAGTTAGTGACAACATCGAGGGTAATTTTGGAATTGTCAATGTGCTAAACCATCTACTGACCCCTAAAACCCTCTGCAATCGGCGTAATTTGCCCTATATTTTTGTGGTGCATTGTTTTGTGAAGTGTTGGGATGCCCCATGCCCAGGATGAGGCAATCTCACAGAAAAACACGCGCGCTTATCCCTCACACTGCATACCATGAGTGTACAATAGACAGCGGCCGGCCTTGGCCACTGAGCTCTCGTCAGATATAATTGGTTCGCATCTGTGAGAAGTCTCTCGGCTCTTCTAAAACTTTCTCTTCAAACGGATTGGACAGCATATAGCCAATCTGAACGCGATGCTAAAAATACACGCGGCTTTCCTGCGAGAATGATATTTTCTTGTCACCCATCGTATTCTGTCTCGCTTTTTGTGAATCCAGGCCGGGGTCACAACAGAAAGCGCAACGAAAGAAAATGTTGGTAAATTACGCAACTACAATTAGATTCAAAGGGGTCCTTCAACGCATGACATACGCTTTTGTTACTCAGCAAGAACATACTCTCCGAGGTTGCATCAATAAAGCCAGCAAGACAAGCTACGTCATCTAACTGTTGAGAGGTAAGATGCAGATGAAGAATCGAGTGCCAGTGGCTGATCTAGCGAAGAGGAAAGTGGTATTGACAGTTAGGACTGTTAAGGCATATGCTTACAATAAACTCAATCCAAATTTTGGGTTACTTCCATATCGAGTTGGGAAGTTTCCGCATATAGTAGTGAAAACACTTCATTACAGTAGTACCCTCGATGCCGTCGCGGACTGCCAAGAAATAAGTGCAATGACCTCCTACTTCCATATTCAATGCTGCGATTTGCCTGGGCCACGCAGGGAGACTGCCGCTGACCAGCGTGTCAAATTACCGAGTAATCCTCACATCGTGATGAAGCCACTTCCAGTAACGAATCAGGTACGAACCGACAGGCATTCAACCCACCGACTACTACCTTCAGCTATGAATGCGAGTGCTGCCAAATAATTACAGGCCAATGATGGTCCGCCAACTGCATCGTATTAATATATCGCCCCCTCTGCTTCTATTACCGTCTTCTGGGATTGTCTCCTATAATGGGTTTGAGAATCCGAGACGGCAGGCGATCGGATACTTTTCAAATGAACTCCTTCCGGAACTCGCCAGTTCGCCTCTATCGACATGGATTGATGTTCAATGCTCGTAAATCACGCTCAGTAGCGTTTGCGGTCGGAAAGCAGACTTAGAATCTCAGTGAACATCACATTATTTCTGGCACCTATACATGCTCCAGGTAGGTAACTTCCGCGTCGGGTTAGGCTGGAGGTCTTTCTGACGTTTGCGACCTGCGTGCGCATGCAAGCCGACATAACCGCCGTCCAGCGCGGCCAAATCTTACGTCATGTTTTCTACGGCTACCGGCTTAGAAAGTGAAACAGAATGCAACCCTGCATTCGTCGAAGGCTCACCAATCGCTAACGTAACTCACTCGTCCCGCCCAGCCTTAAGGCCCACTCTTGAGCCCCGCCAGCAGCCGCACCGCGGAAAGTAGTAGAATAGGCAGTGATATTGCCGGCGAAGACAAGGGAGAGTGGAATGACCATTTCTGGCTTATTAGTCGTCGTCAGCCCGTCATACTCAACCCCAGGTAGTGCACCACAGGAGGATCGAACCCGCGACCCATTGATCAGAAGTCCAACGCTCTAAACATTGAGCCACGGGCTCGTTATCTTGCCGTTTTAGCCCAGGAATAGTGACTTGCATTCGTGGATGAACGGCTCATCGATCGCTAACGGAACTCACTCGACCCGACCAGCCTTGAGGCTCACACTCGAGCCTCGCCAGTAGTAGAATACGCAGATGAAAATTGCCGGCTGGAATGCCCATTTAGACGGCAAAAAGCACATAGCCGTCCAGATTACTGAGCACCTCATCTCGCCCAAACGCAGGCAGTCAGACCAGACGACCGAGATAGTAAAAACATTTTGTACTTGCGACCACAGCGGCAGCACACAGAGAAGCAGCCCCCCTCCACCTCCCAGCTGACAGCAAAAACGGCAGCAAAGAGAGAGAGATGTTTAGTTTTCCGCAAAAGTGCTCGTCAAAAAGGACAAAAGTGCAGTGCGTCAGTAGATAGTACTCGCGCCGCCATAATAATTGTGACAAATAAAAAGAAGACAAGAAAGAAGGAACCACAGAGGGGTGGGGGCGGCGGTAAGCTATACGCCCGCCCACAGAAGGGGGCGCGGATTCGATGAGAGCGCAGGACCAAACAAATACACGTCAGAGGAGAGAGGGGGTACAGATATGGTCTCCTCGTCTTCTGTCTCTTTAGCGTCGCTGCCTTGGTTACTCGCGGACGCTGCTTTGAACTTGCATTCCAGCCAGTTGGTTTTGAATCTAGGAGATAAGGAAAGAAAGAGAGGACAGACCGTTAGTTAGATGCGCTAACAGTCTTCAGAGAGGGAAGACGAGGAAGATAGTAGGGCTACGAGCTGAATCCGGAGGAACCTAATGATGTAGTACACCGACGGCACACGAACGATCCACCAAACGGTGCGGTCGTCATAGTGCACGAAAAGGAGGAGGCCCTTGCCGAGAAAGGCATTAGGGTAACATGATAGATTTCCCTGAGCGTCCTGCACGGATACTGGTAGAAGTGGGGAAGTCTGGACTAGTCAGCAGCGTTATATGAATGCGAGTGAGTTAAAGTTCGACAAAAAGTGAGCTCCTTTATACGGCTTGTAGTCAAACACCACACGCAGGAAAACAGGTTGCACTGCTGTACGTGTGTGAGCAGCGTTAGATGGCGGCTTCTGGTGAACTCTGACCCGATCTCACCTCTATTCGACATGAAGCAGACATACTTCAGGAAATTAGGGGTGGAGAGGCGAGTGAGGTGAAGCTAGCACATAGTTTTATGACCACACGACGCACTTCAACGATAAGGAAAAACTAAAAGTTGTGACTCGGAAGGTCGCCAGCTAACGAGATAACTCGGTTATTCGCGATATGGTGCGTCAGACTACAGTGAAAAAATTAGTAGACCTCCACCTAGGGTCCGGTAGCGAACGTGAATAAACATGAGGTGTGTGACACATGCAGACCTCGCCATAACTATCACATCCAACCCCACTCTATCTAAGTGTCTTGCTGTTGGAGGAGAGAGGGGCAGATGCTGTGCAGGTTGCTTCACTATAAAAGTTTAATATTCAAAAACTGAACACACAGACGACAATAAGATAGTTTCAAGCGACAAGTTCCACAAGAAGGCAAGGGGCGCCGTGACTTGCACGTGAAGTTTTTTATTATGAGATAGACTTGGGATACATTTACCTAGCCTTCTCCTGTAACCTGATCAGCAAATGCCCTTCCATGACAGTTAATCTTTTCAATTGGCAAAGCTGAGAGCTCCAGGTTGATAACAGGAAAAATAAGACAAGCTCAATGGGACAAATTTAATTCCTATTCTGACGCTATCGTAGACCGGAACGATGGAACGGCTAACGCTTGAGGCGCGGTATTCAGAGGCCAACTCCATTAACAGGTGACAATGGAGAGCCGACCAAGGCCTTCAAAACGTTCGGTGAGCCCGCCTTATTTTGCAAGTTAGCATTTCCTATGGCAATAGCAGGCATCATAGAAAAACGTGCGGACAAGTAGAAAGGGTGTCCAAAGCAAGGGCTGCCGAGTCCACTTATAGAGAAGAGAAGGTGACTGCACACAAATCCAATAACAACAGCTCTTCTTTCCAGCTAAGACTGCCTGAGGAAAAGGTATGGCTTGGGCAGTCGCCGACCGAAAATATCACGGCACCCGCTGAAGCGCGGATAAGTGGGAGTGACACAGTAGTCATGGGAACGCAAGACGCAGGCTTTAAATCAGCCACCGGATTGGCTAATATGGTTCTCATCACCGGATGGAGAAGAATATCAAAAGGAAGGGGGAAGTTAAGAAGTGATTCCCGATAGCCACGACCTATTTTCTCTATCTTACTAATAAAGACCCAAAAATTAAGCATGAAAATAATGTGGCCTTTTAATACTACTACCCCCTGCATTTAACACCTCTCCAATTGGATGTGGCATTTTCAAATCCACATTGTCGACTGTGCTCCAGGTACTGATCAGTACTTCTTTTAGGCTTCTTGTTTCCCTCACTTTGAGATCGATGTAAACCTAGGTAGTTTCGACTAGATTCCAATCTGACGACATAAGTTGGCCGTGGCATCGTACACATCCGTTAGTTCGACCGTCGCGAACAACTGCGCTCACCGTGCGCCACACAGAAAAAGGTGGGCGCATGACGGTGACCATCGCGTGAATGAGTTAATTGAGACAGCAGACTTGAGCAGCGTCTGTGGTACTTGCTCCTTCCTCATCTACGTGGGCCCGGTGAAAAGATATGGCCAGGATGACCTGCAACAGGATGGGACGCAGCTGCTTATAAAGCTAACCAACCTGCCCACGACTGCCACGCATGACCTGGTTCACGCACGATGGGCCCGATCATCACCGAACCATGCAAGACGGCTTGGATCCCAGGTGGGTGGGAGTGCCCTAGAGGCTACATTAAGCAGCCATTGAGAGCTGAATCTCCATCCTGAGAGAACCAATGTATCCTGTCAATTGGCAGCCCTACGAGCCACGGAATTTGGCGCACCTCGATAGTTTAAAAGCGCGTCCAACAGCAGAATAGACCCTCTCTCTCTCTCTCTCTCTCAGTTGTCTGAGACTGCCAGTCATCTGATGTTAGGATGTGGCTGGCGCTGCGCGGGCTCATGCCCTCAATGTATGGCATTTGAAATAGGATGCGTGGAGTCTGCGAAATCCGGGTGATGCCCAACCGGCTTTAATCTGGTCCCCGTGTTGGTCCCGCGTATCTCCCATGTGCCCCGCTTTGGGGACACCAAAAACTAATATTGAGGCGAAGGCGCAATCGTTTCTTGGTCCGACGTTTCGAATTACCACTCAAAATTATCACCAGAGGCAGTTATGACTTGGTTCTCTCTGCAGATAACCAGTAGTCAGGAGGAGCGTCTTCTCCTAATTCTAAGGGTATTTTTGGAACACCCCAGCTTTTTCACGACAAATAGAAAAGAAAAACCAATTCATGTAACAAACTATGTTCCCCAGGACTTCGCCGCTCCAAGTCGGCAGGGCGATGTTGTGAGCGTACTGATGTAAGTTCGGCACGGGCAAAATCGCGTAAAGCTCACTTGAGAATTCAAAAAAATCTGCGAATAGTTTTATGTTAAACTTTAAAAGTGCAGTCGGCTGTAAGAGGTGTGGTAGTCAAGAAAACAGGAAGAACTAGAGCGATGGCGACAGTTTAAGTGTCGCCACCCGCCCCACAGAGTGAGCACACCATCTGCCGCCCATTCTTTTCCATCATCCGTCTTACTGCGATGGTGGGACGAGACGAAGACGACCGAAAGTAGGTAAAGACTTAAAACGATTGGCACTCCATCTACGCGTACCACACGTACGATCTGGTATATACTCCAGCTGCAGCAGACTAGTTGGACGATAATGGCTACTGCCCACATCCTCAAACCCCAATTATCCGACAGGAGGCTGAGAAATCACTGAATTCCATACTACCACCTAGTCATATGAGCCGAGGACCATTGACTCTAGCTAGCCATAGTGGAATTGGAGTATGCGCCACAAAGTTAGGGTGTGGCCAATAGGACAATGGCGAAATTCAGAACTGGTGTGCCTGAGTCTCCAGACAGGACGAATGCTCCGAAGAATCACAATAGCGAACAGCCACGCCTTAATAATTAAGCTAACTTATTAGTCTGGAGACCATATATGTGCAGTTCTTGGCAGAGTTTAAGGAATATATCATTGCGAACGTCCAGACTTCTTAATTACCATTGCGCCTGAAATATAAGAAAACCTAGAAAATTTTGCCTGCACATCGGTCACTTACGAAACCGCAGTCAATCTAGCTGATCGTAGAGTATCTAGTTATCAGATATTGACAGGTGCTGAAAGCACGTGCCGGCGACAACCAGCGGATTTGGGTGGGCAAAGCTCGACAGTATTTAAACATTGTCGGATCAAGAACTAAGTTCAAAGCAGCCAATGAGGTGGCTTTTAAAGAGTCACTAATCTAACTACGTCAATTCCATTCGTTAAGAACAATCAACAGATCCAAACGAGGACTTCCTTCAACAAGTTCTCACAGCTTAGAGTAGAAGGTCTCATTATCAAACTGGCCGGTGATTGATATGAGCGTGATAACAGACAATTTCCCCTGTGCGCTTTTACCGGAATTCCAGAGGGTTTTGCTTATGATGAAAGTTAGTCTCCAGGCCAGGGAATTACTCGAATTGTGTACTGAACTGCGGATACTTTTAGTTCTGGCAAGTGACAACAAACGGCAAGTTTGGAAAGGACATAAATACATTTTGCACGCAAGAACCCTCCTTCGTGCGGGCCACACCATGAGGTCAGATTACTAGAGCAGGTGTGAAAAGCCACCGATAACGCTTTTTATTTTATTTTAAAACGGCAAATTAAGCCTTAAGTCCTCCGGCATGACACTCGATCTCATAAAAGGTGTTCTACTCTGCCTTTTGCACTCAACAAGAGGATGGAGTAGAAACAGCGGAGCAATGCCACTTACTGCGTTCTGCGGGCCGGTCACAGAAAACAGACTCGCGACTAAGCAGCCCATTCAGCGACACGCTCCATCTCCCTCGGTTTGGTGAATTCACCGGAAAGCGCGCAACGCACCCATGTAGCGAAAGTCACTAAAGTAATTAGCATGGCCCCGAGAGTTCCTCGAGGCTTCGCACCCCAAAATAATCGACGTCCATCGCCTACAACCGCACGTGGAAATCATCTCCTCCAGCCTCCAAGCCACGATAGTCTATCCGCCTTTGCAGCCCTGGTGAGCGGCAACCGTAGCCGTGATGCGCCACATTCGCGGCACGAAAAAAGGTCCATGGTAGACGTCCTGCCAACAACGCCAACGCACAGTATTCCTCCGAATCATGCTACCTGACGGTAGTTTGTAGGAACAAGCTACAGAGGTACATAATAGGTAAGTTTTTCCCCCCAGTGTACTTCTGACGACCAATGGGTTCGACACAGTGAAAGTGGCAAGTTGCGCAGCAACTAACGTCGCAAATAGTAGATACATCACAAATTCGCACAGCGAAGAACGCCTAAATGCTCTCTTGTCATTCTTCATAGAAAGGTTTGCTCTGGGTGGTTTAGGCATCCGAAGGTCAAAAACTGTGAAAGATACTGCACCACAGCGAGTCCCAATTGTAAACCTCGAGAACACCCGGCGTATTGGCAACACCACCTACATCGGAATTACCTGCCACAGCAGCAACGTCAGCAATCCGCAAATGACTGTAAAATTTTGTGCCTTAATTGTCCTTGAACACACGCACGCTGGAAGCACCTATTAGAGTGGGTGGTAAACCGTTAGCACAGTTTGATCCCGAGTATGGCGTAGCTTGTGAAATGTTAGTCGATATTCTGAAATATGTTTTCGACTCGAAGGGGTTACGTAGGTGGGGTCGCAATAGTAATTGGCATGCGGCGTAATACGAAGATATTTCAGTCCTGCTAGGATGGCGGTCTTTCTATGCATATCTTCCAGGCAACCCGCAAGCTCTGACAGTTGGCTAATTAAGTAGTAGGCGTTTTAAATATATATTAAATGTCCCTATAAATTTAAACAGTTTATAAAAGGCGTGAAGAGAAGTAGCTCATTCCTGCAATCATTGCACAGTAAACGACGTCTTTTTCAAGCTTTCTACGCGAAGTAAAAGCATCTTTCGGTTTCAAAATCGTTTTGCATTATGAAAAACACTTTTTTATGAACCGGAATACCCTTCGAGTAGGAAAAATGGACAACGTAATTTATTAGAACAAGAGTGGTCCGTTAGCTTTGTTTTTTATCTGGAGAAACATATGAGAGCGATCTAACCGAGCCATTTTTTTCGGAAAACACATTCACTCCGAATGGGCATGGACGAAGTACCGGTAAAGATCCCTTCTATGGCCCCTGAACGCAACAAGAAAACAGGAACAGGCGGCTTGGAGGCCATTTCTGAAGAAATTAGGATTATATGTAAGGTTTGGATTAGGTTTAAAGTTAGGGTCGCGACTAGGGAGAGGATTATGTTTAGGATTCAGGTTTGGGTTAGTGTTAACTGTAGGACTAGTGTTTGGGGTAGAGTTAAGATTAAGGCTAGGGTTTATGTTAGGGTTAGAACACATGAATATTTACTCTTCCTGAAACTATGCGCCGAGCCAACTTCAATGATGAGGGGGGGGAGCATATAAGTCAGCTTTACTAAATTACTATTCGTTCATATTAAAAGGTGCGATTTTTATAGGCTGACGACAATGGCGGTTTTGAGAATAGACTAGCCACACATCGGAGGTAGTAAACGCGGCAGTTTTTGATGCCAATGAGCCCCTGCCCGCCTGTCTCCGAAGACTGAATTTCGCCTGCTGGCTAGTGCGCATCAGGCCCAGGATGAGCGGGGAGAAGTCATACCTGAGCAAGATAGTCCTGGGGAGCGGCCCACGCGGTTCGCTGGAGGCCACAGTTTGCCGCGGCAGCAGGCTGGGAGGGGTTGTGCCCGAAGAAGGTGGCGGTGGCAGGCTGTTGTTGCGGTTGCCCAGACACCGCAGGCCACCGCATTGGGGCAGCCAAGGAATCAGAAACATTGGGCGACGTGGTGCTGCCCCAGTTAGTAGCGAAGGTCTGCAGTGGAAGTGGGAGAAATACACCGGTAGACTTTGAAGTCTGTGATTGCAGTGTGAAGACCAATGACGGCTAGGTGGGCCGTATAGAGTGTATAGGACAGAGATCATTCATTGAATGTGAAAATACCTGGCACTGGATGTTTGATTCTGCAAGTCGAATAAATCCTGCGCTGGAGCGTTCACCTCTCCAAAAGCCTGAAGGGGTTGTGTGCCGATGGCAAGATCGCATTTCGCATACTCAAATTTTAGACCGAATCAGCATAAACGACAATCTTCCTCAGGGCACAGGAGTAGGGACCACCTGTCCGTAATTCAGGTAGCCTTGCGCTCAATTGCGGGGAGCTGGGGTCAGTGTCAGGGTTAGGACACTAGAATATGCCCCTTCCTCCGCTCCTGGAATTTAACGCAAGAACACCTGCATAACGGATGAGGACCCTGTTCCCGTGCCTTACCGCATAATCAGTTACGCGGTGAAGAGACTATGACAGTCCGACGGTCACAAGCGCTGACGTCGACCGCGGACAGCAACGGTAAATTTGGCCACATCTGCCACACTCTCCCTAGCGCTCACCTTGTCCTGATAAAAAGTCAAAGTAACAGGGGAAGGAAGGTGGGCGCGAACTTTATGACGAATAAATGTAACCAGCACGTCTACGCGTGCCACGCAGGTGATCTGTTCTCCACTGTACGTACGGCTTTGTGGCTAGTGCCCGAAGGTCAAATAAATACGTGCTGAAAGGGTTGTCTCAGCGCGATATCAGTTGCTAAGAGAACCTCAGATAAGTATGAAGTTCATGGGATTTTGAGTGTCAGGATTTTTTAAGAACCCCGTGACTGTGAAAGTTTGACCGTTGATTCCCCGATTTCCGTCAGCTTCACCCCGTCACCTGTGGTGTTTGTAATTGGTTCACATTCTCAATAAAGCGAGCCACGCTCTGATCTAGCCCCTGTGTCGGTCCAGTGCATTTACCGCGTGGCCCGTTGAGGAGGCACAACGAGGTGACTATGTGTCTCGGGTGATGTAGGCAACAGCTATGTGTGTTCACTAAGTTATTCGGCACAACGAAATCGAGCAACATCTCCTTATGCGCGTTTAGTGGCGAAGAACTGGTCCTACCACAGTATCATCATTTTCACGTCCTTGCGTCGCAAACCCTGACCCACCTGAACACCAGCTGTACCACGTTATAGAGCTGCCTCCGCGCACCATTGAAGTTCCGCACGGGAAAGCTTAAAAATGCCACAAAGTTGGCCGAATACGAAGAGCCATCTTCTGGATAATTAACTGCTGAGAGACAAAGAAGGCTCACGTTAAACTAAACCATTAGTCGTAAAGCCAGTTGGCAGCAGAAGTAGCCCATAGAACAGGTTTGACGGCCTCAATTTGTTCGAGGAGTTTCTCATTTTTACAGGCTACTGAAGTGGAATTCCCTCTAGGCCATAAAAAATGCCGGCCATTTTAGGTACTCAAGAGACTACTAAGCCTCGTGCTTCTCGCATAAGAGTCGGTCCACGAGAGAAGGCAATTTGTTACTTTTGCAAACAGCACAGCGTAGAGACTTGATAATCGACTCAATTGCAGAATTCTAGACACACTGGTTGCTGTAGAAGCTAGTGAGTAGCGAGATAAGAAATCATACAGTTATGCGGACTCAAGGAACTGGTAAAACTTGGGTCCCCTAAACCTTGGACACCCAAACCTTGGGAGTAGTTAACTACAGAAATAATTTATTTAAAGGCATTGCATGATCGCCATGTCTGCTACAGGTCTCAGGCCCTCGCACACTCCAATATTCATGTCGAACTTGCTCCACAGCCTCTTATTCGCTAGACGCTAGAACTTATTTGCTTCCTGACCAGATTTTGCCGAGGGCTCTCCCACAATCCAAAAACTGGAAACGCGCCGATTGGCCAAGAGTTTGATCAACAGGCATTCCCTGTTTCAACAAAATCCTCAGTGCAGGCAAGTCCTGTTAGGAGGAACCGTTCTAACCGACTCGTTTGCACGTCAGTCTAGCAAACTGCCGTGCGCGTGCTGATATCGCGCCAGGTCCGGACGGGGCTGCGGGTTTAGCCAGCAAGTCAGGTAATTCAGAAGTCCACCCGATAAACTAACAGCTCAAGGACACTACCAGAATGGTACAATTTCAGTCCGAACTTGGATATTTGTGTATGTTCCTTTTTCGTCTTACATACGCTGTTAGTATACGTCAATGCATTTCCCTTCTTCCATTCTTGCTGGTGAGTCATGGTTTGGGGATTTGATCGAGAGCGGGGGGCCATCGAGGCTTACGGCAAGTTTATAAGAAGCCCCATCTAAAAACTAGTTAAAGTATCTTACCTGACAGGAATGAAAATTCTGACACGAATGTAATTTTTTTTGGATGAAAAATATGCAGGCAAAGAGAACGGCATTTTTAGTGTGACGGTACGCTCAGAGTCATGATCTACCCTGCTCCAGCTCGTCTGTACCGTAAGACCGAGCAGGTTCAGGCATGAGTCTTTGCAGCCAAATATTTTATTCTATCTACCAGGCTTGATAGGAAGTTTCTTCTTTGCGGCTCGTGTATACCACCTAACCAGCTGATCTATGTTTCCATCCTGCATCGGTTCGAAAAAAAATTCCGGAGGATGTAATCCTCAAGCAAGATGTGACACATCTATTTGTTTTTGGTAATGTAAAAACGCTCAGGCTTCAATAGTCGGACCCCAGTTCCGAAATTAGGAGCGGATGGAGGTATTAACTGACCTGGCCTGGCACAGGACCAGCGGCTTGCAGACTACTAAAGCTCAGATCGTCCGAGGCGGGCACAGCAGTTGGTGTGGACGAGCCGGTGGAGAACCAGTTAAGGTTAGACTGCTGAGGCTGCCTTTGAGGATTGGCGGGAGAGGGAACGCCAAATGAGGGAGATCCTGAAGAGGAAGAGCGTACTTGACGGTGTGTGAGGGGCGGAGCAAGGAGATCCTGGGTAAAAGGGAAGGAGTACTACTCACCAGTATCAGCGAGCCTCTTAACGGGTGGGCAGACGGCACCCAGCATCGGTGGGGATTTGGCATAGAGGGCAAGAATGGATTCCTTAGTGGGGCGGGACTGTCCGTCAGCAGCGGAGTCACACGAGGCACCCACAGAGGGGGACGATGCGCTGGTGCCCAACGCGGGGCCCGGCGGTAACAGCGAAGGACCCACATGCAGGCCAATCAGGTCGGCTGCGCTAGAACTGGTCTAAAGCAATGGATGGAATACATCACCTCAAGTAATAACAGATGATAAACCAATGCAGCTCAGGCTGTCTCCCTAAAGGTAGCAAAGTTTGTCAGGGCAGCTATGTCTGGAGGTCAAGGTGCATTAACGAGGTAAAAAGACGAGACAGGGAGTTGGTGCGGATAGGCGTGGTTATGAAAATACCACACTTGCTCACTCAGCGACTGAGTTCGTTATCACGATCTTTCCTCAAGTGAAGACTGCTCAGAATCAGCGAGGCTCGATAAGGAATCCAGTCCTGAAGGACCTGCTGTTTCTACTTCACGACGAAACGCAACTTTACGCGAACACTCCGTCCACCAAAAAATAATGCTTCGGATTTCGGTCTAACAGGCCTCACCGCTAGCCATTCCTGGGAGAACTTGCAGATTACGACCCCTCATAGTCATCGGTCACAAACTCTTGCCTTTAAGCAGTGTTCAAGTAATCGAACGAAAAACCAGCAATTAAGTGAGGTCAACCGTAGGCAAACAAAGGGCGTGGGAAACGCAGACAGCATACCTAGCTGAAACGGAGAGGTAGAATGAGTTTAGGAAAAAAAACGCACATTATGTTCGGAGTCGAGAAGGTTCAAAGGTGCCAGTCCATGCCGCCCCGCCCCCCTCACCCCAGACGAAGAAGTCCGGAGCAGTTAAGATAGACGCGTGAACAGCCAGGAGCATCGCCCGGAAGAGCAGATACTCTTTCAGTCGAAAGATGACGCTAGCGGACACGAGACTGGATGAAGATGGTGCGCCGTTGCGTCGAATCAAAAGTAAACATGAGAGTGCCTGTCAATTAGCGCTGTGTAAGATGCCGAACATAAAGGTAGCGAAACCAGTGAACGTGGACAGGTAGGCGAAAAGAAACTAAAATAATCAGCCGTGGGGCGCAGCTGAGGTCTCTTGAGCCATGAGCGATGTCGACGCAAGCCAAGAGCTTCGGGCAGAGGGAAGACCGAAACCCGCTATGTGCTGCTTGTGTGTAAAAGGAAGGGTGAAATTGTCGGGACGGCGGTGATCAATCTCGATGGCACCGAAAGGTCTATTCTCTTAGTTTAAGCTAAAGGAAATCTAGAGGTTGAGTATAGAGTATCTCGAAGGTTGAGAAGTTGAATTGTTAAATTCATGCATTACGCAAAAAATTATCATTCAGGTTATTTCATAAACAAAAATGTCTACGATTTCGGGCGGAAATCAACCTTAATCTCTGTTCGGGTAGAATTGTGTGCTAACAAATGTCTTATATTCTATCTGCACATTCGTGTACTTCGTCTACTAGAAAACATCAATTTAAACGCAAAATATTAACCAAAAGCTATCATCATCAAGCTGTAGCAGGAGAGAAAACGTGAATAGGTATGTTATTTTAGAGAACAGAAGTACTCCTCGGCTTTAAAAATGACTATTTCTAACTCCATTCAAGCGTATGCCCTATAATACGGTAATAAAGGCCACAGATAGTATTTTGATTGAACACATCAGTAACACTTAAGCAACCGCAAAAAAGCACACCATGGGATGGCCCTTCAACATTTTTGGTCATTTTGAGCATACAGTAAGATACGTTTGTGCGACCTAGTGCCAAATAATACGTAAGTTGGAAATAGAACAGGTATAGCATTAGCACTGTAAGCATTCTTCGCTATTTAGACAGGTACTTTCTGTTTTATTTACAATTATAGAACGAAGTGCACAGAAAGCTATGCGCAATGCAGAGTCAGTAATCGATCTGACGAAATATTAATCGAAATCGGTCAAGGATAACTTAAGTGGGGATGTAATATTAGTTATCGTGAGACAGAATCCCAAAATAGTCCAAACACTTGCGGTTTTTGAATGAACTTCTTTCGGGTCACCCAAAACGAATGTCTAATTCAGCCGTATGGATTTTTATAGTGACTTTCGATGCCCTCATAAATTAAAAAATTTTATAAAAAAAGCATGAAGAAACATTATTTTTTTCTAGGACTCATTTGGTAGCAAATGAAGTTTTCGTTAAATTTTACCTTTGAAGGGTGGGTAAAAAAGTTCTGTTTTAAAGTTGGCAGCCAAGAGATTTTTTAAGACTGTGCAATGTCCATTCAAAGGGCATCGTCTTTGACCGTTTATTAATGCTCCTTGTGAGGTACACAACACAGTCCACATCAACTGCAGATCATCGGGAGATTTATATGTTATCTTCTTCTTAATGGCAAAAAGGAATATTTTTATTGTCTTTACATGGCAAGCATACAGGTTTCGAAATTATTAAGAAATTGAAAGACTTGTTAAAACCAAAAGATAGCCTTTCTGCTAGTGGGTAATTTTAAAACATCAATTTCAACCAAATCAGTACGAGAAAGAATAGTTTCGTGCATGTTTTCTATAAACAATAGTTGAATTGTATAAGGAGGCCAAAAAACCAATGGACTGGATTGCATGCTAATTTAGCAGTCATTTTGTACTGAGTGCGATTTTGGCATTTGGTTTGGAATTTTAACCGTTATTTGCGTCCAGTGCAGTCAAAGAAGGCTAATAAAATGTCACATTTCTATATTCACTTTCTAATATTCGTGTGAATCCGATGGAAATGCCTACAAAGGATGTAAAAAACCTAGTTCCCACAGTAAGATGACGAAATAGAGATCTTATCGGCGGAAGAAAGCGCTGAGGATTCGACATGGTTTATGACTAGGTTATTTTTGGGGCAACTGTGTGAGTTATAGGTTAACGCTACTCAAAAAGACAATATCAGCTGCAAAGCATGCTCTACGGTCGACATCTGCCTCCAGAACTATGGGCGTACGGCGTTTTTAGAGAAACACGGAGAAGAATGGCATATCACCTCTAGTTAAACTTGGAAAACAAGGGAGAGGTAACTAAAATTGAATCTTGAACCAGTCGTGAATTAGTAAACACGAAGGAAAATACAACAGTAAAAACCAGGAGATGGCATTAAGGTTCCACTTATGAAGTTTTGTGTGTAAATCGGGCTGACAATGTTTTGGAAATATTTCCAGTAGATTATTCCCGATATAGATTACGCTCACTGCCCACACGTATTTCAAGCTCACTGGTCCATGGCAGAAGTGAGTCGGCTCAGTCCGAGTGTGCCTGTGGGCCTGCGGCCGACGACCCACATGTATTTGCGAGAGGTTCAAGCCATGACGACCAGTGGGCCCAATCTCACCACATGCTAGGCCAGGGCACTGGCCTACGAGAGAGGGAAGCGGGCGATACAGCTTTCCTCGTGGCAATTCGGTGTACTCCTAGCTGGAATATAGCTGACACGCTGAAAGTTGTGGTTTAGAGGGTTACTGGCTGAAGGGCTAACCTACACCTCTCCCAGAGTGAGGGTCAGGCGTCAATGGTCACTTCTTACAGTGGCCTTCACGATACTCCCACTGAGATCAGAGACCACCTCTTTGAGGATTAGTTTATGTGGATTTGGGATTCAGCACAAGAGGATAGACGTGGTTTCGGTTTTGTGAGCCACTACGTCAATGCAAATTTTTAAGTCACTTGACCTCGTCATTTCACTGGAACATGGAAGTTGCGGTGGGCGAGCGTGAGGTAGGTGCAGAACAAGTCTGACTCAGTAGAAGCAAATTCACGCGCAGTTAACGACTTTCGTGAAATAATTATCATCGCTGCACCTTCATTAAACGCAAAAATATTTGGCACCAGGGAAACAATCGACGGATGGGTGTGACAGCGCTAACGACGCTGAGCTGATCCCTATTTTCATACATACAGTCCAAAAGGTATAGCCTCTGTCCAAACAAATTTAATCAGTTTATCGCACTTTCGCGTAGGCACTTTAAGCCTCCGTCCTACAGTCAGCGTCCTTTCCCCTCCAGGAATGAGTCAACGCCTAGCCCGAAAGTACTCATTAACATGCAGACGACACAGACTAATGACGGTGAACTGTGGCGCGAGACGCGAGCGAAGTTGACAAACCAGAGAAAATTAAAAACTGGGCTTTTAAAGCGTTCGGCGGTTCAAGAGTTGCAGATCGGAAGGAATTTGGGAAGAGGGACTGGTAGTTTCGATGAGTGTACTTGCGGAAGCTGTCGGCGGGAGAAGACAGGTTGTGAAAGCCACGAAGGGTAGCTCATTCCAGTTCGCTCTAACAATATATAAGTTAGGTTATTTTTCGGCATGAGTATACTCACGCACTGTCGACGGTTGAGGGAGTTCGTGAATCGGTTAACGGCTTGGTCAAGTAAGTATTGTCAAAGGAGCCAAGTTTTGCTGTGCGATCGCAGACGGGTTCACCGGCTGTCAGCCACTGCGCCCACTCCAGCATCAGATAATTGACCGGCTCGGACGGTGGCCTGATTTTGGGGCGAGGAAGAGAAGTAGGCAGACAACCCAGCGCATTTTCCTCATTATAAACATTCTGAAGCGCTTGAAACTATCATGGTGCGCTTAAAGCCATGACTTGAAAGGTTGCCAACTGGCGGGAGAACTTGGACAGCGTAGTCAGTCCAGTGTGTGCGGTTGGGCTAACTGAGAGTCAGGCTGCAATGGCTCCTTTTTAATGTGGCTTTTATAGCACTCCCAGTCAGTTGGGATCCGAGATACCCCTCTTTCTTGTTGCTGTTTTCTTGCTTTGTGTTGGACGACAGAGCATGGGTTTGCGCCCTCTCCCATCTGCGATTTCTTGACTATGTCTTGATACTAGGCCCAGACAGTGGATTCGAACAGAGAGTAAGGTAGATGCAGTGCAAGGCTACTCCCACTATAATCCAACGCAAGTGACCGTCCATGCACAATCATGCCATGGAGCATACGGTGGATATCATCGAAATACGACGGTCATACTGCTGCGTCTAATTAAACTAAGTACGCCGGACTGACGAAACGCGGTTCAGTTTAAGAAATCAAAACGGACAAAGGAAAGTTTAGCGAACAACATTTTGCTATATAACGCACCCATCCCGTTGTTCAGGTTGGTAGGGGGCCACATGATACACGCGAACTCCATTGTGATGGCAGAACGCCGATTAACAGTCGCAACAGGACTGGAGGATTACAACTCGTGGGACGACAACGCGGCTCCTCAAAAAGTGGGAATTTTGCAGACCTTTAAACAAATTCGCGAGGTACGAACTCTTCCGATTCAGCACAGGCGTGACGATTTAGGGGTGAAACATCAGTCAGGGAGAGCCCCTGTCGAATTCTAAGCATCTGCCTTTTGCTCTGATGCTAAGCTGGAACGAAATGCCCAGCCGCAAGCGGTGGTCACTTGCGGCAGTTAAATGAAATGTGTAAAAGTGTACTTTTCATGATAAATACGGTCGCCGCATTCATATTCGGTTTTGAAAGGGGGAGACAGTCGTCCAATTAGATGTGCAACCTAGGGCGAACAAGCCTGACCGATTATTAACTGGAGCGATGACATTTTCCCGTGGCGTGTGTACGAGTTTACAAATGGCAGTCATGAGTGTGGTGGCTGAGCTATCTAAACAAGTTGTCTATGAGTTTTACGTACACAGTCTAGCCTCTAACTTCATACGGGCGGGGACTCAAAAATGGGGAGGGGTCTCAGGTGAGTGCCACGAAGGCCATATTGGGAAGCCATTGCAGTAAACACGAGTGATGACATTGCGTTAATTAGCAACGCGAATGATGGAACTACGAGAGGAAGGGTTGAGATCGAAGCTGCACAATTCGCCAAGACATTTAAGTCCCCGCAGTCTGTATAAATGATAATGGCGCATGTCGGGGGAGACAACGAGGAAATCACAAAAATAAGAAGAGAGCTTACTTGGATGGAGGGTGGAGTGGGCTGCGCTTCGACGGTCGGTACAGCGGATACCTCAATTAAAGATTCCGATGCCCCTTGTTTCGATAGCTTTGCGGAATCTATATTGGGCGGGGAACTGGTAGTCTTTTGGCTGCGCCCAGTCGGTGACAGTTCGATAATGCTTGTTTTGCGCGGGGACAAAGCAGGTGGTTTTGTCGTAGGCTAGGTGGAATAGAGTGAAAAACTTCAGCACATATATTCTGTTTAACGAGCTGAGTAGAATGTGGTGAATGTTCTGTTAGCTGAAATTTCGCAGTTCTCACTTTTTTACCACTCCTATTTTACTATCAGTTTTATGCATTTCACATACTAAAATTAGCAGTACACCTGTACCATTCCGTTGGAGGTTTTAAGGGCTTCTGTCATTTACTCTAAACACACTGATTAATCACAACAGGGGGAAGGTGGAGAACGGGGTAATAAATAACACTAGGAAGGCGGCAGTAACTGGCGATCTATCAACAAATGACGTTAGGCTCTTCGGACAGAGAACGACAACCATGCTACCTTCACTGACAGGAGTTTCGAAATATTTTTCTTGCGACATCTACAGGCTAAAAAATAATCATCTTTTTAATGCGAAGATACGCAGTTGACGATGAGGAATGCACGGCAGACTCCCCCATGTCAGAAACCCGTTAAGCTAAAGAGTATAGAAGATAGGGATGCAGACCGAGGAAAACAGCTCTACAAGAAGCTTAAATACTAGGAAGTATACTGTTAAATAGGCGCCAGACGAAAAAGAAAACACAATATTTAAGCGGAAGGAAACGACAGGTAAACTGGACCTACCTTGGGCGCCCGAGACTGAGATTTACCCGATGACTCCCCAGTTGCGGTTGGCAGTGCGAGAGACTTTGAGGCCATGGGACGTTTTTTGTGGAGTTGCTCGAGACGATTAAGTTCCTGAATAAGCGGTTAATAGGTACATTCGGGTGATAAAGGCGCCCAACAGTGGTGCAATACAATGAGAACGGAAATAACGGGGTAGGTTTAAAGTAGAGAGGCAGGTCTTTATGCTTAGTATCTACAATTTAGAGGAAAGAGGTTAGATGAAAGACAAGGTAATGCCTAATGCCACTCGGCCTACGAACTTCCGAGCTCGCACGGCTGGCTATCGGATTCAGGTTTGCGTTTAAATAAGGAATGGCGAATCAATTTAGAACTCAGGCAGTGCTAAGGGACTGAATCGTAGCAAGAGAGTTAGGATAAGGCATGACAAGCAATCGAATGCTGCACATTTTTGGCTTTGTCTATCAGGCTGTCGTAATTCGTTATTTACTACAGCTTATATATGGAAAATTATTTCATAAGAAACAGATACATCATCAACTAAAGCCATTAAACTCAAGGAATGCCCCAGTTAAGTGATATTGACGAAGCTTCGCGGAAAGTGCCTGCTGCCCAAATACAAAACATTAAAACATTGCCAATTAACTCGATGGTTGTAATAATACTCAATGACCTTGACTTGGGGGAGAACTTGTATGGAAAAGGTACTTCTGACTTGTACTCGATACGGCTGCAACATTCTTGACGTAACCCGACTAAAGGATGTTGTGAAAGGCATTCTTCCGCGCGTGAAAATGAGCGACAGTCGACCTAAACAGTGGTCTAACTTCATCTTCGGTGAAGAGGACCGCAAGGTTCGGGGCGGGTTATCTACGAAGACGAGTTACCTGTTAGCTTAGTTATTGGCCACTCGTCGCGTCCATAGGTGCCGGCGAGCGGAAAAGCCTGCGACAAAGATTGGCTGTGAAATGAACGGGCTTTCGTGGCTGGCGAATAAGCACTTACGGACCAACAACAACAAGACTACCACAACGCGGAGAACTGAGGTCTGGCTCGGTGACTGCATTATAAAAGGTCGAAAACTGCGATTAAGGCACTTTGACATAGCGATCGTGGACCACAATCAAAGAGATTTGTTTGAAACATATATTTTTTTGTTGGGTTCCTGAGCCAAAGCACTAGAGGAGACCTCGAACAAACAATTCATGTGGCCATTGTGGAGTCGTCTGTTCCTAAAATTCTTATGAAATTTCCTAATAAAGTTGTACGATCCACGCTACGGTATTCGTGGGAACCGGCGCGCTCCGAAACCACGTTCCAGTGGCGCAGGCGAATAGTATGTGAGCTGGCCTACTCGACCGAAAACGGACCGTTAGTATTGGATGCCAGAATGTACGAAAGGTCCTGAACTCCGGTATCCAAAGCCTTATGGGGCGCAGGCTTCGCCAATATGTAGATAGCTGCGGTCTGTTTCTTATGCGTGACGTCTTTGAAGATGGGCCTCAGTGAGAATCCGAAACGCTGGTCAATACATTTCTTGTTTCAGCGATAGCATATTCTTCTGAGCATATCCGAAGTCCAAAATCCGGAATCAGGCATTGAGGGAGTAGATTCCGGGAACCAACTCCCACTTCATCCTTTATGACAGCAGCCCACGCGACTTTTCTGATATACACGGTGAGGCAATCGCCCACTCGCAACAAGAGAAGCGTACACTACTTGCATGGGAACCTGACAATGACCGAGGTGTTTATATGCAAAAATAGGGTTATTTTACGAACATCTCCGCCGTCCGTGTTCTCCAGCATCAGCTGCCAATCAGCGTGACAAGGAAACCTACCACCAGCAACTGCACGAGGTATTTGAAACATTCCCCTGCCTTGTTCGACGGATTAATGCCGAGAATTGGGTACGGTGACTTTAGTCGCCCATTTTTGGCTTGGCTCTCGATATAGCAACAATAAGAATGCTTAACATTGGTGATCAGAATCAACTGTTTGTCAACAAGGTGTAATTCAAGCATCACCTGATATTCAAACGACAGTTCTATCACCAGTCAGACTGACTAAATTCTCGTCGGCGCAAGGTTTCGCAGCGGAGTTCACGATAACAGATCGACGTGTAGAGCTGAAACTGATGACAGTTCGACCGTCGTTACCAACCATTTTGTCCGTGTGAACTACAGCATGATGGGCGCAGGGACCGTGAATTGCACGAGTTTGTTTATATTAAGAGCCGAATTCCCTGCATCAGTCACACTTTACTCCCTCACCCACCTGAGCACGGTGTCAAGACATACCAAAGAAGGTCGGAAGTAGGATCGGGCGCAGAGGCTGACAAAACATCCGGTCGTCTTAAGAGTCATGTTATTGGGGTTAGTTTGGAATAAGAGCATAAAGTGCGGGAGATACTGTGAAAATCTGTTATAACTAAGAATGCATTTACACGCAAGTAGCCGATCTTGTGCTTATCAGGTCGCAAGGGCACATGGTTGGCAGTCGTTGTTTGCGGTGTTCGAACTATCCATAACTACACTTTGCTAATGAAGATTGGGACAACCAGACTGGGGTCGCTAGGGTCCTGGAAAGTTAATACATGTGAGCATTCAATACTGACGGGCTGTTCCCGGTTGAATAATCCAGTTCGAATAGTACTCACCCACACCAGAGATTCCTGGTGCGTCAATCACCGCAGACGCCGTAATTAGTCGTTTATTTCATGGTTAGTGGACAGTGCGGACAAGAGTAGGTCCCCAACGGCCTCCGGAATTGCTTCTCGGCGGTCATCAATTTTAGCGTGCTAGCTTTGTTAAAACTAATTGCAAGGTAGTGACAAGAATGCTACTTAGTTAGTTGATGTTCCGAGTCACCATACAGCTGAGGTAACACCACACGTTGCGATATGCTAAAAGACATTCGGCGTGCTAGACCTCAATCCCATTCGCCCTACTAACACTGCCGACGTTGATTCACAACTGCCTACCAACCAGCTGTAAGTCTGTTTATTGCAAAGTTAGACTTCTCTGAAATTTGCTAGAATATCGACCGGATACCTGTCAGATAGAATGACAACGGCAACCACGCTAGAGCCGAATGGGTAACTGTTAAACCTTCACACGTAGAGGTCACCCTCGTCTGAAGATAAGAAACCGAAGGAAAATGGAACCCCCATTATGGAACGTGCGTTACTAACCTTGGAAGAGAACAATCACGTACAATAGAAGACAAAGATGATATCCCACCGACATTGCGAAAACGATTGTCTTCACCGACAATCGTTAACACATCTACAAACATCCTCGTTCCTGAGGTGAATAGATAATTGGGCATGGGTTTTTCAGTTTGTCCCTATAACTTAAAATTCGCGTGCCAGAATATTCGTATAGGCTTTCCGAACTTTACCATTATCTCACTATCCTCACATTTTGTTCGTACTCCATTGGATTATATATTTTTACTGTTAGGTTGCAATTCTGAAGGGAGCTGTAAACGTTGAGCATCGTCCAGGCTAAAAAAATATTTCAAAATAATATCGTGAACAATAAAAAAACGTGAATATTAGCTTGTTAAAAAACGATCAGTGTAAAAAATTCTAAGGTTAGTGACCTTCTTGACAGCATCAGCATTCGGCGTCGGTGGAATGAAATCCGAAGCTATATATCGTTTTTGTTCATATTTCGCCCGTATAAACTGCTCTAAGGCGAAGTCTGTCTGAGGTCTTCGGAAGTACTCAGGCAAATTCGCTTCGTATATCTCACGTCCACGACGATTTCCAATTTCCCTGAGCATCTACAACTGACTCTCCCTAAGAAGAACAAAGAATATACCGCTATTTGATGTGGCTCCCAGGAATCAAGGTTAATGGACTTAACCTTAGAGATATGAACGCCCAACCCCCGATGTATTCCGGCGCAGCGAATGCATAGTAGAACGCCAATGTTCCAGGAAGCCCATCTGGGTGCTATATAATGGCTCATTAGGCAAAAATAAGAAAACCCTTAGCATCGCAATCGGCACAGTATTTATTGTCGTCATCTTTTAATATTTCTGCAATAATTAGCTGCGTCCTATCGACCGACTGCCTCTCAGGCTGCCGCTGCATCATCGGGAAGATTTTATAAAGTGCGGTATAACTACAATGCGTTTGAACATATCACAATGTGATCCTAGCAGAGTTGTCGGCACAAATGACCGATAAAGTTCTCATTATATGCATTGGATTTCCTGGTTATTCAGGCACATTTTTCTTCACAGGAATGGTTAAATTAAAATTAAAACGAGGTATTAAGGTTCAAAGTACTTATTTTTTATTATTTTTTACAATGCAAGTTCAAGCTTTATTGGGAATAAAGAAAAATGATAAACTGGGACCATTTTCCGTCATCTAGGGTCTATTTTTCATCTTTTTTTCATTTTTACTTCGGTTTTGAGCTGCTCTATAGGGTTTAGATTTCAGCATCCTCTTTAGACCCTGTCGGTTGCCAATCATCTGTCTGGCGCTCGGTAATCAAACATTCTAAAATATCCCTTGAACTCTGCACTGTTACGGTAGTATTGGCGCTTTCAAATGGTCAATACTGAGACAATGCTGCAAAAGATGAATCGTACTTTTAACCCCTTACCTCGGCCGCTGCATATAAAGCCTTTAGCGATTCGGAATTAAAACTTTGGATTTAGTTTAAATTAATTGATGTCTACATATATGAACTAAAGCATGTTACTTTACAAACCTTTCAGTATGAATTGGTGACGGCAGGGTAGGAAATTTCTCAGAAGTCAGAATTGAAACAATTTTTATTTTCAACAAATTCTGATGGACTACAGATCTGCTTCCTGTGCAAATGACAGCCTAGCAAAGCAAGGCTTAAACGTTGTGTAAAGTCAGAAGATATTCAGAACCTTTGAGACGTTTCCGCATGTCCTTCATACGTTTTATCAAGTATCATATAATTGACGGTAATAAAGTAGGCACACGCATTGTGTTTTAAAATCTCATCAAACTTCCTACCTTATGAATTGTCAGCAATTGCACGATAATTGTAAGCAAAGCGGTGGCACCTCTTTAGAAAGAAAGCGTGATGATGTTACCCTGAGGTTGAGGATTTGTAATTGTATATTTGTATATTTTGAAGGGTTACAGGCATTGCCCTTGATGACCCTATTAATGTTAGGTTATCATTGCATGTGTACAGTCAATATAAAATGTTGTACATTTTAAAATGTTTGAGTCAAAGCATAAGATAACTTCAAATGCATTTTCACAGCCATAGGCGAAACATTGTGGAAGAAAAGTAGAGCCCGAAAGATTTTAAAAGGCTGGTTTTAAGAAATCATGCTGTGACAGTCGTCTTTTGTCAAATACAATGCAATCAAGCCTTCTTTTAAAATCAATAATGCTTTCAGAGGTAACCATCTCACTTGGTAACGAGTTCCAAGGTCGAACCACTCGTTGGCTGAAACAAAAACTTTCTGAGGTTCAATCGCGTGCGTTCGCTATTAACCTTGTAAGGATGACCACGCAGATGAGTTGTGCAGGCAAAGTCGAAGAAATCCTCCGATCTCAGGGTGGAATCATGGCCCCGGATAATCCGGAATGTCCAGAGCAGGCTACACCGTAAGTGCCTGTAGGAAAGAGGAAATAAGTCAAGCTTTTTTTCAATCTTTCTTGGTACGGTAAAGTCTTAAGACCGTCAACCATCTTCGTTGCTCTCCGTTGCACCTGTTCGAGGAGGTCAACATCTTTCTTCATCCACGGTATCCAAGCTGGTACTCCGTAATCTAAATGTGGTCTCACAAAGGCGCCATAGACTTTTTCCGAATAGATCAGGGGGAATATTTTTAAACGCACGTCTGATCCAATGTAGTGTACATGTTGCCTTCTGGACTGCTTTCTTACAGTGTTCTGAGGGCATCAAATTCACAGTTGTCCACATGCCCAGATCTTTGTATGTTTCGACCTCTTTTAATGCAGTGCCATTAATAAAGTACTGGTGTCTCAGAGATACTTTTCAACCGGCGCTTAGATGTAGGATCACGCACTTGGATACATTAAACTTAAGAAGCCACTTAGCCGACCAGGCACTTAGTTTGTCGATATTCGATTGTAACCCTTTTGCGTCATCAGCGCAGCTGACTTCAGTCCATATTTTAATGTCATCTGCAAACATGACAGCTTCACAATCTAGGTCGTTGAGACAGTCATTCACGTAGATTAGGAAGAGTAGGGGGCCCAAAACAAAACCCTGTGGAACACCACTTTCTACTTTTACCCATTCTGAGCTAGAGTTTCCAACAACAACTCTCTGTACTCTGAAAGACAAGAAACTCTTGATCCAATTGAAAGGTTTTCCTTGAATTCCTACGTTCCAAATCTTCTGCAAAAGAAGCCCGTGTGGTACACTATCAAAGGCTTTTTTGAAGTCAAAAAATACAACATCTACTGCATGACCCTTATCTTTGGCCTTTGTCCATTTCTCGTGCGACTGAAGGGCACTCGTGAGACAGGAACGTCCTGGACGGAAGCCGTGTTGGGCATCGCATAGGATTTGGTTGTTTTCCAGATAGCGCATTAAATGCCTCTTGATAATACGCTCCATTATTTTGCACGCTATGCAAGTTAAACTGACAGGGCGGTAATTTTCACAGTCGAGTCGTGAACCCCCTTTATAGATCGGGGCGATGAATGCGCACTTCCATTCTTCCGGGAGTTTGCTTTCTTCAAAGGACTTTTGGAATATGATGGACAGTGGTATACACAGTTCGTTAGCAAGTTCTCTTAGGGCTAATGCAAAAAATTCTATCCGGCCCAGGCGACTTGGCTGGTTTTTATACGGAGTAATTCGGTTTTAACTACGGTCGGTGAAAAGTCTAGGTCTAGGTCCTCTGTTGTGGATGAGGAGGAGATGGAGGAGTAAGGTAAAGGGGGGTACACATTGGTTGACAAACTGTTTGAATAGCAGCAAAAATTATAAGGCTCTCTAGTGAAGACGGTCTGGAAGAATTTGGAAAGAAGGGATGCTTTAACCTGGTCATCGGTCTCCAGTTTTTCCGTCTGCATACCTAAGGGCAGGTATCATTTCCTGAATTTTCTTTGTACTCCGTATGTAGCCATATAGCATTTTGGGGTGTTCCAACGATTTTTGCAGTATGTTTAGCTCAAACTTCCGCCACAGCTTAGTAGCCTCACATTTACAAACGTTGCGTTGTTGCTTATATTCCCGTAAGTGAGCATCGGAGCCGGTTTGTCTGTAAAGCCTCCAGAAGCGATTTCGTTTTTTGAAAGAGGCCTGCAAGTTTGAGTTTATCCACTTTGGGCGGTTTGTGGTTGTCTTTTTACCTGAGAGGACAGTTGAGGTAAACAATCCTTTTCAATAACGAACTCAATGTCGTCCAATCTTTATTGGTTTCACCATGTAGTTCTGTTTCCCAGGATATCTCCGACAGTTGTCTTCTCATAAGTGAGTAGTCCCCCTTCAAAATGTTTCTTACCCAAGTATCGGGTGTATTTGGTTTGGAAAACAGTGAGTACTCGAAGCACAGCGTAATGTGATCACTTGAACCTAATTGATCACCTATTGCCTGCAGCTCATAATCGCCAAACACGCCAAGAGCGTAATTGCCACTAATAATGTGTTGAAGGAAGATGAGTGGAGTTCTCATATATTAATCAAACTTAAAAATGGGAGGACAACCTCACCGATTTAGGGAAGCTCAATTAGCAAAATATTGACGGTCAGAAACAGGTTACCGGCGTTGAGCAAAAAAGGAAACCGCGAAAGGCAAATAATTCAAGATATTACCGTCTCAGAAGCATCTCAAGTTGTGGTTTGTGGTCTAGTAAGTGTCAACTTATAGGACTGTAAGATCAGGACAATGGCAACGGTGCTTCTTTAAAGGCAGTCCTGATTTCATTTCCAACTTCTGTCAGCCATTCCAGTTGTTCTATAGACCCCTTCGTTGACAGCGAAGAAACAAACACGTGGCAAATTGAAATAAGGAAATACTATAAAAGAAATATAAAGACGAAAATGACCCTCACAAATCCCTGAGGTAATTCAGAAGAGAAAAGTGCGGTAGAATATAAATAAATCATTTTGAATGACAGAATTGTGAAGTTATGCAGGGTTTATCAGATTCGCATGCTCCTGCCCCAAAGTAATGGACTTCCGCCGGCGTTTATATGTTATAACATTCCCAAACGAAAGGCTTCATTTGCAAGTGAACGTTACCGTTAGCGCAGCCTTCAGGATAGGAAAAAAGCTTAGTTAACCGTTAAAAAATATGCAACCACGGCGTGTTAGAATTGTCTTTCACAGAAAAGAATAGGCCAATTTGCTTCTTTCCAAAAAAAACCGCTGAATTGCCCAGAAGGAGTTTTTAAGCTGGTTTATTCTCCAGCGTAACGTATAGAGCTGATGATGGAACTAAAATTGGTTTCCAATTTCAAGTTCTTAGAGCAAACAATTTTTTAGTCCCTACTTCTACACGGTGCTTTGAAATTATTCAAGAATTGTCTGTTTATTCTCCCGAGTTTGGATATAGCGACTTGAACGTGATGATTCTGTGGCTTTGAAAAAAATGTTACAGCTGCGGAATCTTCCATATTATAGGAATTATCTCAATTGGAAGTGCAGGCTTCTATCTTTCGCTCACTTTTGAAACGCACGCCGGCTGTGTGCTCCCTGAACCTGCTCTCAATCGCGGAAGAGGCCCAAACCGAAGGCTCAGTCCTCATATTCTTATATGCTTGTTCACATCCTCATATAGTCATATTCTTGAATACCATTACCAACTCTCCCCATTCGGTATTGCTGTTTTATTTTCAATTTTCCTGTTTCTTAACCTTGGAAGGCAGATTTTTTACTTTAAACAAACACCTCATTTTGAAAACTGCTATTTAAGCATGCAAACAAAACAAAGCTTGAGTGGTCACTGAAAAGAGGAGTTTTTTTATGTTTTTTTCCTGTGTTCTAAGGATTTGACGGTGCCCAAGAAGTGCCCAACCCATAAAATTATTTACACGCAGTAAGGAAAACTCGGAAGCAGCTACAGCCCACTAACTCTCCTTGCCCGGATTGCATATCCGCGAAAGTTCGGAATGAACTCACTGACGAGCTTGCCTCTCCACTGTCCAAGATCTTCAAAAATTCGATGTAGGCGGGGTTCTGCCAACCGAGTGGTAGCTAGCCAACATCACCAAATAGTTGCAGACCAGTTAGCATCACAAATATCAATTTCAAATGATGGAGAAGTTAATAAAAACGGAATTGATGAGGCATATTGGGGAGATTAACTTTCTTATTTCATATCAACATGGGTTTAGAAGTAATCAATCCTGCCTTAAAAATCTGCCCACATCTATGAAAAGCTGGACGAAATCATTAGAAATGGAATGTCAGTGGATGCAGTCTACACTGACTTTAGCATAGCCTTTGACAGGGTTCCACATAGACGTCTGATATTGAAACTGCGTCAAATGGGTGTGACTGGCTGACTTTCTCCCAGGCAGGCACCAACGTGTTTGCATCAGAGACGCCAAGTCACACTGGGAAACCATTCACATTAAAATTCTGCAGGGGAGCGTTTTGGGTCCCAATCTGTTTCTGATATACGTGAACGATTGCCTTGATTGTCTGACATGCGAGAATGTCACGTTCGCTAATGGAACTCGATTTAAAAACCGGAGGAGGCGCGGAAATCATAAAATAAGTTGGATCGCTTGCAAACATGGTGTGATGAGTGGCTGCTGAACCCGTATTTCAACAAATGTCAAATCATTCGTCTATGGCCTAGTTACGAGGTGACGAGGTTTGAATATCAATACTTCATCAACGGGCACCAATTCGAGGAGATAAATTTTCCATCGGTGTTCCTTTATGCCGATGACCTAAAGTGTGTATATTATTATTCTAAGGACGACGCAAATATTTGTGTTGCTAAGCTTAACTGTCATCTATTTTCCCCGTCAATAATGAAGTTGTAAGTGGCAGGCGGGTTTTCTTTTTTCAAGTGCAGTTTTAGGTGTTTTGGCTCTGTAAAAGTTCCTGCCCCATTATCTTACAAAATAGCTCTCTCTCGGACTAACACAAATAAATAAATAAATGTTTTATTTTAAGCGCCCAGATGGCACTATCTAAACAAAGCTAGCTCCAAGTTAAATAATGACAATGTGCACAATGGTGCTCTGTGTGAGCGGCCAAATATAGAGCAGAATTTAACATTTGGAGATAGTGTTTTGCGCAGTTAGTAGTATGTTTCACATCCGCCGGTGATTTGTGCTTTTAAATTTATCATTAATATTTTCAGAAAAAATTGTGAAGCTAGAACGAAGCAGCGAAAAATACTCTCACAACGTGGGAAAAAGTTCAACTTGCCTTCAGTTTTCAAAAAGAAACAGGAGAAAAAGACCAAAGGAAAGTTTTGGCCGTATCACACGCATTGTTCCGACATTTACGAAAGATTGATCATCTCTTGCAAACGGAAGATCCAGCAATTGAGTTCGATGAAGTAAATATCGTGCACTCAGAGCTGCTATGTCACACGAGAATCAAAGATGAAAGTGAGGCCTGGACAGTTCAATGACCAGATTGTAATTCCGATAATGGTTAACGTTCAACGAAACAAAGGTGCTTTAAAATGTGCACGCAACTATGACCCAATTGCTTAACGATGATTCGACTGAGGGATGTTTTATGAATAGATCTGATAACGGAGGAGACGATAAACGGAAATTTAATTTTGAAGACAGTTTCCTAAATTCTCGATGGTCCTTTCTCAGAGTCATGGGGAAAGCTGTTAGGGAAGCAAGAGGAAAATAAAAGGCTAAAATAAATGTGCAGTCTGTACTTCAAAACAGATAGGCCATTTGATAACCTTATATCAATTGGCAGGTTATTCCCAAGAAAGCTATACTTAGAAGCAAAGAACAGAAAGCGTTTAAAAGTGTACGATATAGGAGGTGTAATCAGTTCTGAATTACGTAGATTTCATGGATGACTTAAGGGCGTAAGAGCTGAAATCTGGGAATAGTTGAACCATGATTAAGGCGATAAAGGAGGCAGAAGCCAGCTTTCACTCTAAGAACCCATAGGAATTTAAGGTTGGTTAGCTGGCACCTATTAGAGAATGAGGTAGTAAAAAATGTCGGAGATAAGAGTTTCCGAGGAAAATGTCTTTGGACATTTTCAATTTTAGAACGGCTTGACTCGGTCATTAAAACACTGAATCGGCAAAAATATTCAAGAATGGGAACGTCAAACATTCGATATGGTCTTAATTAAATTTCAGGAAGGTATAAATTATAAGAAATACAGCCAAAAATCTGTACAGCTTTGGCCATAATTCTATCTGCATGAGGTGAATAATCTAACATATTTGTGTAGCTTAAACCTTAGTCCTTAATGATGGAGTATTCAGTCATAGGGTTGCCTTAAAAAATAACTGATTGTAGTAGTCTGTCATGCCCAAAGCACATGTAAAGATACGTAGAAAGTGAGAATTTCAATTGCCAAATTGAGTTCCACGCGGATTGAGCAAGCATGTCTGCATGGATTTCTTCATAGCATCGACGGGCCGAAAATTTAGAGAAGGAATATGCGCATTTAAGCTCGTCCGCATAAATAAAAGACTGAGAGTGTTAAACTGCTGATTAAATGATGGAAAATGATGGAGAAGATAATCAAAACGGAACTGATGAGGAATCTTGAAGAGAATAACTTGCTAAGTTCATATCAACATGGATTTCGAAGTGGTCGATCCTGCATCACAAACCTGCTCACATCCATGGAAAGTTGGACAAAATCATTAGAAATGGGTTTTTTAGTCGATGTGGTCTACATTGACTTTAGCAAAGCCTTTGACAGGGTTCCACACAAACGTCTGATCTTTAAGCTCCGTCAAATGGGTGTGACTGGCAACCTACTCAAATGGTTGGCCGACTTTCTCACGGACAGGCGCCAGCGTGTTTTTATCGGAGACGCCAAGTCTCACTGGGAAACCGCTCACAGTGGAGTTCCGCAGGGCAGCGTTCTGGGTCCCATTTTGTTTCTGATATACGTAAACGACTGCCTGGATTGTCTGACATGCGAGAAGGTAATGTTCACTGACGATTTGAAGTTATGGAACTCGATTTAAAAACCGGAGGATGCGCGGAAATTACAACAAAACTTAGATCGCTTGCAAACATGGTGTGCTGAGTGGCTGCTGAACCTTAATCTTAACAAATGCCAAATAATCCGACTGCGGTCTAGTTCCAGAAGGATGATTAGGTTTGAATACCAGTACACCATCAGTGGTCACCAACTCCAGGAGGTAAATATTCTAAAGGACTTGGGTATATGGATAACACCAACTCTCAAACTATCGTCGCACTGTGCGAATATCGCAAAAAAAGCTATGTGTATCTTAGGTGCAATCAGGAGGTCCTTCGTTGATTTTGACGGAGAGCTTTTTGGACGCGTGTTTGGAACATTTATCCGGCCAGTGTTGGAATATTGCTTTCACGCGTGGCGCCCTTGGACGAAACATGACTACGCTCTGCTGGAGAAAGTTCAACGGAGGGCAACGAAACTAGTCAAAGGATTGGAATGCCTACCCTATGAGGGCCGCCTAGCAAGACTTAAAGTTTTTCCTCTCTTATAGGCAATACAGAGGGGATATGATCTTAGTCTTCAAACTTGTCAGAGGAGTTGATTGTGCTCTTCAGATGGCCAACTTTTTTGAATTGGCAAACATGACAAGTCTCCGGAGTCACCAATACAAACTGAAAAGAAATCATGCCAAACTTTAAGTGCGGGCCAACTTCGTTTCCCAACGGGTGATTGACGAATGGAACAAACTGCCAGCCTCAGTTGTTCAGGCTGAAAGCGTAGAAATGTTTAAAAGAAGACTTGATGTATTTTTACTTGATGAACATATATTTAGTCGACAGCAATGATCGATATACTAAAACGACTATCGCCATGTAACATTTGCTTGTTTTGCTACTGTCTATCTGTTAATAGGGTTTTCAAAGGCTCTGCCTATCTCCCTTATATATACTGAATTATACTGAATTAAATATCATTAATGTAAAGCAAAAACAAAAGAGGACTTAGAACGGTGCCTTGAAGGACACCGCATACAATAGGGGTCCCAGCTGAAAATGAGGACCCCATTAAGACTTTTTTACGATTAGTTAGATCTGACGTACTGAAATCGGTAAGGGGACTACGAAGTCCTAAAGCTCCTTACTTAACTATAAGTCGTCTATGAGGCACTTAATTGAAGACAATGCTAAGATCAAGATAGATAACGACAACAAAAAGATGATCATTACGAAGAGGTGTTAATAGATTGAGATTGAGTTTGAGAAAAGACAGGTGATATGTTTCACAACAGCGATCGGGAAGGAAGCCATGTTTGGAAGAGCTACGAAGTTGATTGTTTCTGCAAAAAATATGTTATTTGTTCGGTAATTAGTTTTTCCAAGAGCTTAGCAAGAGGAGGTGTTTTATGGTCACCGCGATAATTGTGAACATCCAAGCGTAAGCCAGATTTAGAGACTGGAATTATAATAGAGGTTTTAAAAAATCAGGAAAGAAACCATTCTTGAGACAAACTGAGAAAATCACTTAGCTGTTTAATAAGGGAATTTGGGATGTTGTCGGTTCCCACTGAGTGTGGTTGATAAAGTTGGCTTATCTGTTTCTGAATATTTCTAGGAACGAAATCAATGTAAGTGAGCAACTCATAAGACTTTAGGGCAATCGAAGGCATAGGATTGGTTTCAAGGGTAAATGTTTAGCAAAGAAGGAATTTAACAATTCTAATTTGTCCAAACCCTCTGCAATGAAATTATTTTTGCAATCGGGTAAGGACAGAATGTCTTTGTGTGATTTAACGGAAGAACGGAGGAGGAATACTTAAGAAACAGAGCTGGAAGTATTATCATCGCTCAATGCTAGATACTCCCTGCACCTATCTTGCACGATCCTCATTTATGAAGCTAATTCAAATATTTCTGCAATTTTTAAGTGGACCAATAACGAACTTATCGATTGATCTTTAAACTGCTTTCGTAATTTTTAAAGCCAATTCTGAAGAAAGTGTTGCACCGTGGAAGAAGCAGCATTTGCTTTAATGGTCTTTTGTGGCCAATCAAAAGTGCTTGTAAAAGTTTTTAATAATGCTTTGTTAACATGAGCAAATTCAAAAAAGGTACGTTTTATTTCTGGCTTTACAGAGGAGGAGACTGGAAAACATCAAGGAATTAATGCGTGATCACATTTAAAAAGGTTTTGATGGAAATTCATTAGCAAAGGATGGATGCAATTAGTAAACATTGAATCTAAAATACTATCTTTTCTAAACACTGAGCTGACTAATTGAGACATGTTTGAAAAATAAATCGTGTTCAAAAAGTTCTCAAATTTTGGCGGAGAGATATTTGCATGCCAGTTGATTTCTGGCAAATTATAATCTCCTTCGATTATTTTGACATCAAATGGAGTTTCTGTATCTTTTTCAAAGAGTTTACACAGCTGACTTTAATTGCCGGAATAACAAGGAGGATTATAGACACAGCAAATTAGGGTTTTTTTCTTGTGCAGGAGGCTGACTGAAACGAAACAATTATTTCCAGAAACGAATAAATTCTAAGATCGTACTGGGAATGTGCAAGAGACGATTAAAAATAAAGAAGAAAATCACCGCCAGGTTTTTCAACGTAGTGTTGTCGATATAAACTAAAATTATCAAACATAATTCATCTTATTTTCGTAGAGGGTGTCAGCCATTTTAAGGGTCAACTTTAGACCAACTTGAGAGTTCTGACCATGGCATAGCTCCTTCTACACTAGAACTCGATGCTGATGAAATTTTTCCAAAAATATAGTTTTTTTCATGAATCCCGATAAGCAAATATGGCGGAATTTCTAGAAAATATCTTAATTCCCACTATTGGACTAACTTATTTCTTTTTATGTTTGAATGTGAATGTTTTTTTCTGATAAATTGTGCCACGTTCTTGATCAACTCATTTCTCGTTTTGTTCCCCGTAAGAAAATACTTAATGTCAAGGATAAATTCTACCTCCCATTATCTTTCTGCCGTAGACTGCATAGACTCTCACGTCGCTTTTATCTATAAAATGACACTTCCGTTCTGCCCTTTATCCAACAAATCTTTGAACAAGCTAAGACACTCTCTGACGAAAAAACAACCTCAAAGAAAGTATTTACATCTGCCGAAATTCCCTACCGAAAAACAGCTAGCCAATGAGGTCAAATTTTCGGAAAACATTTCGTTAAAGTTTGTGAAACTCTTTTCGCGCACAGTAAAAGGGTAGAACAAAACGCAGCAACCCATAATACGTGACGCATTAGGAAACCCCAATGGCTGAAGCAAAGTTGATGGCTGATAACTTCAATGCTTTCTTGTCCTGAACTTTTAGTGATCATTCTGTTGCTCACTTTCCGAAAATCTGGGTTTGGACGGGTAACGTCATCAAAACCAAAGGTTTTACCTTCTGGGACGTGACCATAGCCATTTGGCATTTTTGTCAATTTTACAGTCCTGGATTAGATGGCGTACACGTCAGCGTTCTAAAGGTGGATGCAAAGGATATATTTTTTATTTAGAATTAATATTTGGTCAGCACCGGTAAGGCACTGTCTAAACCAACATTAGATACGAAATAAAATAATGACAATGTGTGCAGATAATATGTGCAAATAGTTAATAATGTAGACAGAACTTGCCCTGTTAGGTCATCGGTTAGCGCTGTTTTTAAATTAATAGTGAACTAGAAAAATAGGCAATGAAAAAACTCCTACCTTAAAAATGGAGATGCGTTAATGAACTTGAGGCCTCAGCATCTTAGGATCCAGAATTGGATTCTGATGAGAGTTAATATCCCTACCAGCACCAGCCCCGCCTAGCTCCCTCTGGCCCAGGGGGCCAGGCGGGGCTATAAGAGGGCTAGGTGGGGCAAAATGGCGGGGCCAGGCTGGGCAAATTCGACGGTGTGGCCCCCTCTGGCCCCCTCACTGGAAAAGTTTGCGCAGCAGGACCCCACGTTTTTCTCGCAGTAGCAGCCCCCTTTTCTTTATGCCATACGCGTACAGCACATAGCCTTCCCCATCATAATCGACCACTACTTCTGTACCCCTAATTATTGTTCTATTAACGGCCCAACTGTATACAATTAAGATGGCTTCCGTTTGTATCCATTCAAGCCATTCCTGCGATGAACCCACTCACGCATGATATAGGAAATGTGCAGATGAAATAAGCAAAGTATTTTATTATAAAAAATAATTAAATAACATGTGTACAGGCATTGGGTAAATTTTATCATCGTGGGTCTGTAGCGGCCGAAGACTTCGAGGTTTGCACACACACGGGCAAGTAACGCACCTGTAGTCGTTATTAGATGATGCGCGTATTGAAAATGGTCTCTAAGCCCCATGCCAAGCACTCAAACGCAACAGTCATAAGAAGGAACGGCAGAAATGTTGGAAATGGATTCTACTTTTAAGAAGGATATAAAGGTATGAAAGGGAACAATAGAAAATAAAGAAGGGAGCGTTACATGAAGCGATGTCCCTTTTGGATCGGGGGGAATTATGTCATGTCTTTTGGATAACCAGTGGGTAGTGCAACGCTGTGGGGGAGTGCAGGGTCGGAACGAGGGAATGCTGACATTTAACGGAGGATAACGATACGATAAACGGTGACGGTACTCGTGGGGACGGGGGTCAGCGTTCGAGAGTGGAAGGGGGCACCGGCATCTTCACCGACATTCCATTACTCCATCCCCATCCGGGATCCGCGCGAAAAGTGCTACTAGTCCATTCAAACAATTCTGTCGAAACTGTGGTTCGTTACAGGTCCACATGGCTGCCCTTAACCGATGGTGTTTCCTAAAAATAAAAAATATGATGGTTACCGTGGTGAACATTATGAAAGGTTATAAATCATAGTCAGGATTAACAAAAATATCACTTAATTAATAACGTATAAACCTTAAATGCGTAAAGTGTGAATACGTTGAGATAATTACCATGTCATCGGACGCAGACTTTGTTGCGCAATGTGGACTAGTGGTAGGGCATTCAGGAAGCTGAAAAATTATGCTGGATTAATTCAATGGAGTTGTTTTACCTTCCCAGTTGCCTCCCGGCGTTTTGCTCTACCACCATACCTGTCTCTGGCCAAATGGAACCAGTCAATTGCTGTTCTGCGAAAAACTTCGGCAGAACAGTTATTTAAGGTGGTGTGTCGCTTTAGGGCCTATGCAGACATTATAAAACGTTATGACCTACCAGTAAACAATATATATAGGGGGCGGCCAATAAATGACCGCTTTTCACTGGATCCACCCCAGCAGAACTTGATGCACAGGGGTGGTCCAATAATACATGTTAATAGATTGCGGACGAATTCATTTTCATTTCTTCCACCTACAACAGAGAGCCTTTCTATCTACAAATCACCAATGACTTTTTGAAAAAATTATATCCAAACCGCCTCATTGGCATAGTCAGGTGCTCTACTCATTCCTCCAATGAACTCATTGTATGCACTGGATATCCAACGAAACGGCGACATTTTAAACCGTGTACCACCAAATGTGTACATCCAAATGACTTCATTGTTTGGATGACTGGTGATATAAGGAGACACCATGGTTCCTGGGGTAATTGAGGTAGCGAAACAACGTTTCGATAGGGTCACTTAAATTTCCGATGGTCATTTCTCCGAGTCATGGGGAAAGCTACTAGGAAAGGAGTATGAAAATAAAAGGTTGATAGAATCATTGTTAAGATAAATGTGCATTCTTCGCTCGAATGCAGATAGACTAGTTAACGACCTAATTTCAATTGGCAAGTTATTCCAAAGAAGGCTATACCTAGAAGCAAAGAAGAGAGAGCGTTTCCAGGTGGAGGATGCAGGGGGAGGTATAATTAGTGCCGAATTTCTTAGGTTATAAGGAAGACTACCGGGGGTAATGAAAAAAATCTTGGGGAGAGTTGAGCTATTATTTAGTCAGAAAAGGAGACAAAAGCCTGCTTCCAGTCTCGTGACCCAAAGAGATTTTTGCTTCATTAGCTGACATCTTGTTGAGTAGGAAGTATTTGAAAGAGTCGGAAACAGGAGTTTGTTTTGTGAAACGTTTTTGGACATTTTTAATGTTTGAACGGCTAGATTTGTTCATTAAACCAAAGAAAGGACAGCAGAATTCAAGAACGGGTAGAACAAACATACGATAAAGTTTTAATTTAATTTCAGGAAGGTAGAAATTATAAGAAATAAAACCGCAAATCTGACCAGCTTTGGCCGTAATTCTTTCTGCGTGAGGTGAATAATCTAACTTATTTGTGTAGCTTAAACCTTAGTCCTTGAAATCAGCTCCATTTTTAGCCTAATTAAGTATACTCTTGTAAATTATTAACCCACTATTTTCTTTTAAGTAAACCAAAATTCCGTCTACTAGCTTACGATGTCCCGCAAGTGACTCGCAAAAAGACGAAAGGTTGCAGCTTCCCCTCCATCCTTGAGTAATAGAGTAATGGAAGGGGACCTATCTAGCGTATGCGAGACTTCGCTGCCATCTGTAGATATTGTCAACTCTAAAATCCCTTTCGTAAATCTGGAACCTCTTGATCCTCTGATTGCTCAAGCCTACACCTCGTCCTGCGTTAATCGATCTTCGTCTGACGAACTGGTAGATTTTTTGCTTAAAGGAACTATAACCAATGCCTCTGACACAGTTATCCAACAGGCTTTTAAATTCATTGGGAAAATTAGCTCCGAAACTGAAGAACGGATAAAACGCAAGCATAATTTCATACTGCGTAATATTCCCAGTTACATATCTGCTTTCGACGGCGCGCGTTTGTTTCTGGAAAGCAGTGGCTTAAGATTCCGAGTCGCGTATGCTAAACGACTCCACTCGCTCAGTCGTAATGCCCCCATACTAGTCACGCTCTTTTCCTTGATAGAAGTTGACTTCATACTCTCTAAGAAGGAGATTAGTAGAGAATTTTTCGAAAATGGCATTCCTCGGTTTCCCCTGACCTCACCCTAATGCACAGAAAACTGAAAAATTTTAAATTGTCGACAAGCAACAGAGAAATGACTAACGCTGTTGCCATGTTGAACAAATTGCCTCCAATCTCATCTACGGCTTCGCCATCTGAAGCTCCAGCTAACTCTGCACGGAAACCAACCTTGATTAATCTTTTGGGATCTCAAGAAAACAGTTCTTCTTTTTTTCGTTCTCAAGACGGCAGTACTCCGCCTATTACCATACCAAGTTCACCAGTTACTCCTGGTAAACCAACGCAGATTTCTAGCTCCAAGACAAGTCCGGCTAAAGTCTCAACAACTCGAAAACCACTAAAACGTTAGTCTATCCACGAAAAAATACTCCGTTACGATCGCCTATTTCTCCCAAAAAACATCCCCATCCCAACTACATCGAATTTCCAGCTATCACCCAGGTCTCATACTGAGGCCGATAAACGAAACATACAAGCATTCTCGCCCAAAAATAGTGCATCTCCCACCCCGTAGCCAATTTTCGCTACGGTCGTTTCCCCAGTTGTCTCTCAATACGAAGGGTCCTGCTGGACTACTAGACTCACCTGACCTTCTGTGTCACCTAAATAGTAATAATTTGCATTATCCTGTCCAGGGATTTCCCGGTCATGCCCCAATAGCTAGCAGTTGTGCTCAGTTCCCCTTTCTGTCATTTCCACCTCCATATTTTACTCCGATTCACCCGCATCAGGCGCGTATGATCCCACCTTTTTTCCAGTACAGGGCGGGAGCACCCGCCCTCAACGTTCAGGGGCCCGTGAACCACTGGATGAATTAGCCGCTCTCCCTAAAAACAACCACCTTGCCCACTTAAAATGTTCGTTCTAAATGCTAGATCCTTGCTCAATAAAATGCCCCTGCTTTAGACTCTAGTCTTTGTCCACTGTCCAGATATCGTTATAGTAACTGAAACATGGGCAACACCTTCCGTAGCCGACCCCGAACTCTCTCTTATAGGTTATAATTGTACTCGAAATGATCGCCGTAATAGTCGTGGTGGAGGAAGCTGTATCTATATTAAACAAGCGCTGCAATTTCGGACCTTAGATCATCCACAATTTACTGCGGTTGACGAGAGCTGCTGGCTTCAAATTACCTTAAAAAATAGGAACACTTTACTCATTGGTTGTGTCTATTGCCCGCCCAATACCAGTGAGGATTTCGATCTTCGTCTCTCACAAGCATTCCATGCCGCAGTTGACTTAAATTTTTAAGTATTGCTTAATTGCAGGTGATTTCAACCTTCCTGACATTCGCTGGTTTCCGGTCCCCTCCGGCCCCAGAAAGTTCGAGGACTTTCTCGAGGCCGTAGATATTGGCATGTGGACCCAGGTTGTTGACTTCCCTACCCGAGGATCATGCATACTTGATCTAATCTTCTGCAGAGGCTGCCTGCCTTTGACAGTGTCATCATTAGGCCCACTCTGGAGCTCAGACCATGATATCGTTGTTTCTACACTACAACTCGAAACCGATGAAACGCCTTCCAAGAAATATAGCTTTTTCTTTGATTTTCGATTAGCGCTTTCGACAGAATTATTGATACATCTTAACTCCCACGACTGGACTAATTTCTTTATGTGTCAGGATGTGAACACCTGTACCGGTATGCTTTACCAAGTTTTAGATCCACTTATTTTCTCGTTTTGTTCCCCGTAAGAAATTAATTAATGTCGCGGATGAGGTTTATCTCCCTTTATCTTTTTCGCCGTAGGTTGCGTAAACTCTCTCGTCGATTCCATTTGCAAAACGACATTTCCGTTCTGCCCTTGATTCACCGTATTTTTGAGCAGGCCAAGAGGCTAACCGAAGAAAAACGGCTAGCTGAAGAGGTCAAATATGTCGAAAACCGTTCGTTAAATGTAGCGAAACTTTTTTCACGCGCAATTAGAACCCATAGTAAAACATGGCACCCCGTACTACTGGATTCCATTGGCAATCCTGTAGTTGATGACAAATTGACGGCTGATAGTTTTAACGTTTTCTTGTCCAGAACATTTATTGAAAATTCGACCGCTCCCCGTCCGCCCATCCAGGTTTGGACCGGTGCCGTCCTCGAAACCATAACTTTTACCCTCTGGGACGTAACCGTAGCCATTCGACGTTTTCGTCAATCTTATAGTCCTGGACCAGATGGCGTACCGATCAGTATTATAAAGGCGGATGCTAATGATATTTTCCCGTCACTTCTATGTAAGATATTTAATCTAGCTCTTGAAAGTGAAACCTTTCCCAGTGTATGGAAGGAATCGCATATTCTACCTATCCCCAAACGCGGCCAATCTACGTCATTTGACGATTTTAGGCCAATCAACACACTGTCCGCAGCTTCGAAAATCCTGGAGACCTTGATCAAAGATAAGATGATGTATCATTTAACTGAGAATAACCTATTGAGTGCAGCCCAGCATGGGTTCCTCAAAACTAGGTCTTGTGACACATGTCAGCTCTCTTTCTTTGATCATGTTCTACAATCTAGGGATAATGGCTTTGCACTTTACATAGTCTATTTCGATTTCACCAAGGCCTTCGATCGTGTTGACCATGCCCTTCTTCTCCTGAAACTCTCCTCTTTCGGTATATGTGGTAAACTTCTGAGCTTGATATCTTCTTACCTGAGCTCTCGTACAAAACATGTTAAGATCTCCAATGCTATCTCAAACTCGGCACGTGTGCGGAGTGGAGTTATTCAGGGTAGTGTGCTAGGCCCGCTTTTTTTTGTCTTTTTGTCAATGATGTGCCAGGTTTATTTCGAAATGGTAGGCCCTTTATGTATGCCGACGATTTAAAAAGTTGCCTATCGATACAAGCCGGCAGATCGCGACACCGTGCTTGATCTATTAAAAATGATCTCGAGGCGTTTTGCCCAGTGGTGCTGCACATGGCGCCTTTCCCTTTCTTGGCACAAATGTTCCGTTATGGTTGTCGGTGACAACCATCAGCCCTCATCTTAGCATAGATGGCCACGATATAAATGTACCTGGCGTTGTTAAGGACCTGGGCATATCATATTCCAACGGTCTCAATCTTTCAGAGCATTGCGCCCTGATTGTCTCCAAAGCACGCAGAACTGCCGGGTTTATCCTCCGAAATTTTAAAACTATTGATATTAGACTTCGCCTTTATAAAATGTACGTTAGACCTGGCCTGGAATACTGCTCGTTTCTATTTAAGCCTTCTGCGCGCTAGCGAACGGAAGAAAATAGAATCGGTCCAACACTTCTTCACGAAAAGAATTTTATCGTTGGAGCACCGTAATCTGTCGTATCAAGAACGCTGTGGGCTTGTTAACATTGATCCCTTATGGTTTCGCCGAGTGCAGAAGGGACTATTTTTGCTTTTAAGCTTTTGAATAATCGTACATTTAATCCCCTTATCACTGTGAGGCAGCTTGACCATCCTCGGCGCAGCAGTCATCGCAATGTCTTTTTATTTCTTCCATTAGCTCGCACAGTTAAGTATCGACGGTTCTTTTCGATAAACGCCATGGCCATGTGGAATAAACTTCCCCATAATATAAAAAGTCCAACGGAGTTATTCTTTGTTTAAGATTACCATTACTAGTTTTTGCATTCAGAACAGTTTCCAAGAATTCTGGGCGCCGACACGGTAGAATCTGTTTTCCTGTTCGACGGAGTGCGCGGCATCTGAACTCGATCCCAGGTGTTACCTTGAGGGATACGGCACCGTCTCTGCAGCCTGCACCCGTTGACTTCTTCGGCAGACAGTGAGCGACCGTACACGGATGCTTTCTTGTCTGAGGCAGAATCCCGGTTCCTAGCAAAGACAGAGACTGCATACAGACTGCAATTGTGTTAGCCCTTCCCTGATCTGAATTGCTATCATCCTTACAGGCGGCAGTTTTTTCTCCTGAATAACATGAAAATAGGAAAAACACTTATAATGATATATATTCAGGAGTTTTTTCACTGCCAGCCTCTACCCACTGAATATTTCACCTGACAATGCCTGTAAACCGGTATTAAATACAACTATTATTTTTATTATTATTATTAATGATGGAGAATTCAGTCATAGGGTTGCCTTGAAAAATACCAGGTTGCGGCAGCCTTACAGGCCCAAAACTCATGTAGCGACACTTAGTAGGTGAGAACTTTATTAGTTATGTGGAGCTCCAGGCCGAAAGAGCGTCTTAGTCCGAATTAATTTGTTTTAGGCTTAGCTCGACCGTAGAGTTAGAGAAGGAATACACACATTTGACGTCATCAGCATAAATAAAAGATTGATAATGTTTAACTTACGATTAAATATCATTTATATACAGCAAGAATGGCAAAGGACCTAATATGTTACTTTGAACCACACCACTCACGGTCATGGTAGCACTTGAGCATGAGGACCCCACTAAAAAATTTTGTTTTCGATCAACATGATTACTTAAAACCAGTCTTTTAAAATCTTTCGGTTTCTAATTTTTTTCCACAATGTTTCGCCTATGGCTGTGAAAACGCATTTGATGCTGTTTTATGCTTTGACTCAAACATTTTTAGATGTAAACCATTTTATATTGACTGTACACATGAAATGATAACTTGACATTAATAGGGTCATCAAGGGCAATTCCTGTAACCCTTCAAAATATACAAAAAAATATAATTTATAGTTATGATCTAATAAAGTCAGTTAGAGGACTACGAAATCCTATAGCTTCTAGTTTAGTTAGAAATCGTATATGAGGCATTTTACCGAATGCCGTAATAAGATCAAAATAGATAACTACTACAGATAGATGATCATTACGAAGAGAGGTTAGAAGATTTATAATAGACATGTTGCAGGTTTCAAAAGAGCGGTCCGGTTAAAAGCCGTGTTGGGAGGAGTTGAGAATTTGATTACTTATGCAAAAATCAGTGATTGTTTGCAATAAGTTTTTCGAAGAGTTTAGCAAGAGAGGGAGTTTTATGAACACCGCGATAGTTATGAATATCAGAGCGGGAACCAGAATTAAAAAATTCTTATTATCATTAACGGTTTCAAATAATCAGGGAAGAAACCGTTTGCGAGAAATACAGAGAATAATTTGCTAAGTAAAGGTGGAAAATCTATTAACTGTTTCTTAAATGAGTTTGGAATGTTATCAGTTCCATCCGAATGTGAATTTTTAGGTGAGCTATTTCTATTTAAATACGTGAAGGCGAGAAATTAATGGTTGTTAGGTGTGAATTTGAATTTGAAAGCAGAGGAATTGAGGTTGTGAGGCTAGTTTCAGTGGTAAAGTGGTTGGCAAAAAAACGAATTTAACAATTCTGCCGTGCCAAAATCCTCTGTAACGAATTTTTTGTTACAGTCGAATAAAGGCGGAGTTACATTCATACGCTTAGCCAATGACCACACATGAAAGATTTGAGCAACAGATTTGGATGAACTGACATCTCTTAGTGCCCGAGACTCCCTTTGCTTATCTCGTACGAGCCTAATTTTCGATGCTAATTTAAATATTTGTGCAATCCTTAAATGAACTGACAAAGAGCTTTAAGATGGACCGTTAAGTTGCTTTCGTAATTTTTTAAGTCTGTTTTGGAGAAAATGTAGAACAGTAGAAGAGGCTGTATTGGAACTAAAAATCTTAAGTGGGAAAAAAGCCTGGATGTTTTCTATAAGGCTCTGCAGTAGCTCATGGAACAAATTACGATCGTTGATTGAAAATATGCTATGCCAATCTAGATTGCTTACGAAATTATTCATTATTCATGGTTTGTGTTAGCAAATTCAAAGTTATTGCATTTTACCTCAGGCTTTGTAGGAAGGGAGACCGGAAAGCAACAGTAAATTAGTGCGTGATCTGTTCTAAATAGATCACGATGGAAATTCATAAAGAGAGCGTTGACATCATTTGCCAAATTTTAATTTGACATGCTCTCATGTATAATCACTGAACTGATCAGTTGGGACATGTTTGAAAAGTTAATAGTATTGACCAAGTTCTGAAGTTTTGAGGAGAGGAATTTGCCTGCCAGTCAATGTCTGGCAGATTAAAATCACCTACAATTATTTTGACATCAAATTGAGTCCCTGTAACTTTCTCAAATAGTTCACAGAGCTAGCTTTCATTGCCAGAATAACACGAAGGAGTATCTAAAAAAAAGGCTGAGTCGTTTATTATCCATATTCTGTCCAAATGATTGTGAAATTTATATCGAGAAACTGGTTATAACAAATACTTTGAACAACTTCCACTAGCAGATGTAGTTAATATCGTTCGAGGGATTTCATTAATTTGCAAAAAGGCGGCTAAGATAATTTATATGCTGCTTGTGTAAAACCACTGGTAGTGTAAACCTACACCTAGCCACCCGTAAACTCTTAAGTCACCACACAAGAATTCAAAAGTCATGACGCAAGCCTGAATTGAACCCGTGACCACCAACTCGATGGCGACGCTCAATAACCACTCGACCACCTCATCATGGTGGCGGGCGCTCTCTTAACTTAATATGCACGCTATTGACGACACTGCCATTTGTGGAGGCTGTCAGAAACTGTCCATTAAGCTAAACCAGATCGAGGATGAGATAAGGCAAATAAAATCTGCGCTAAAAGGCACCTCTAAAGTAGAAGATGCCACTCAGGAGTCCACTGAGCGACTTACCAGGAGCAAAACCATTGATACGCGTTCAAAGGTTATCCCAACAACAACTTCGACAGATTCTACGGCTACCGAACAACAAAGCATCAATGGCGCAGGACAAAAACAGTTCGCCTTAAAACACTTTAAGCAACTTCCCGTTTGATCTAGATGTTACGCCATCCTCTGGTAATTACTGCTTCGCATCCATTATCCTGTCACCCTGGCAAAAGCTATTCTCGGAGGCAGCTCGTTTTTGAAAGCTCAGTAAAAGTTCTAATTTTTTCAGGATTTCCTTATCCAAAGCTTAAATAACTAACTGTTTTTTTGATAAAAAATTTTCACATTTAATACTCTATCAACTGCTTATACCTGTGGTGCTCGTCCACTTCTACAAGCGTGAACATTTAGAGTCAACGTCTTCAACCGTTATGCTTAGAAGTATTCTCAAGCACGTATCAAGGTCCTTGGTTAAAATTTTGGAAAAAACATTTGTCGCAGAATATTATTCACCTGATGTTTTCCTAAGTTTGACCAAATAAAAGCCTCCTAGCAAAAATGAGAACGAAAATCTCGGCTCGTCGCAAGCTCTCAGCCATTGCACCGAAGCGTTGCTTGGTTGCATCAAGTAGTCACAGCAGTGATATGCATATGCAACCAATCGTTAAAGCTAAGCAGCTTGATCTCTCTGCTTTAAAAAATTGTAATGATTTTATGTTCAAGTTTGGATCAGTTCTCTCTATACTGGGGAACTTATTCGCCGGTGACATCTCTGCTCTTCCCTCTCAAGAATGTCAGCGTCTGGATTCTCTCGTCCATTTGGTTGCCAATTAAAAATCAGACCGACAGAAACGAAATTATAATTTTCTTTTTAAAAATTTTTCCCGGGACAAACGACCCATTGACTTTGCCGTAGATTTCCTGTACTCGTGCGGTTTCAACTACAAAATAGCGGAAGCCAAACGCCTCTCCTCATGTAGCAAAAATCCACCTATATTAGTCACCCTTTTTTCACCAATCGAGGTGGACTCCATTTTTGCACAACGAGGTCGCATTTCTCGCTGTCTAGAGGTAGCAAAATGTTTCCTTTGTCGCGATCTTACACCGATGGAGCGAAGGAATGTGTCTCCCCGCTTGCATAGGTCTTCGGCCTCTCAATCCATTTTCCATAAGTCAAAACATGGCTATGCAAACCATAACAAGACGGTACAGCAATCTACTACAGTGGCCGGTTCAAAAACCTCCTTAACTTCAACTCCCGCTCTTCTTTTAACGAATCCATTAACGCCTTCTTCCTCACGAATAGGAATTTCCAACGCAGTAACTATCAGCCATGTCGTAAGCCCAACTTTAATGTCAGTAACTTCGTCTAAGTGCCAAGACCGACTGCTTCTCCGTTTCAAAGTAGTTTTCCTTGTATTCCTACTGTTGACTTAGTCAACAAAACTGGGTCACGTCCACCTCATTCCCATTCCACGGTATCCACTCCGGTCACAGCTGTCCAATCTATTAACCTTATCAATAACCTGGGCAAGTCAAAGTATGCTCAAAACTTAAGTTCCAAAATAAAATAACGTTATTAATGTTGGGAAACCTCCTAACCCTCCAGCATCTACCATACATACCCAAAATTACCTTAGCAATCATCCCAACAAATCAACTTCTCAGTTTCCCCCATTTTTTAACACTACCCCTTACGGTAACAGTTTTCCAAAACAATTTGTTCCATTTTCAAATCTTATTCTCCCCCCATATTATTCCAATATTCCTCAAAATCCTCTTTATAGGCCTCCCATTTTCGCTAACGCAGAAAATAGCCTTCGTCTCAATGGATACCACCCAAATCTGTTTCTCTACAATAATCCTAATTTAGTTAGCAGTAACAGCATAGCTAATTGTAGACAGCAGCAATTTTACTTTCCGTCCGCACCTTCCCCTCTACAGTTTACTTCCCCACCACCAAGTCTTCCTTTTTTATAAGTAACGATAACCCTAGTTTGGATACTCGAACTACGCTAGATGTCATATTACTTAATGCTAGATCTGTTTTAAATAAGATGGCCCAACTGAGAGCCATTGCTTTCGAGTTAATGCCTGATGTTTTATGTGTAACTGAATCTTGGACCCATCCCTTAATTTCCGACTCTTTGCTTGTCATAGACCAGTATGATCTCTACCGTCAAGACCGCATTAGCAAGCGTGGTGGTGGTTGTCTTCTCTATATTAAAGCTTCATTTAAGCACTTCCCATTTGATCTAGATGTTACGTCATTCTCTGGTAATTACTGCTTCGCATCCATTATCCTGTCGCCCCGGCAAAGGCGATTCTCGGATGTATTTACAACCCACCTAATTCATCATCCGATGATGATGCAACAATTTGTGAAATTTTTAAATTGATTTCGGAGTCCAATTTTAACATTAAATAAATCGCTGGGGAATTTAATTTTCCTAAAAATTGACTGGATTTCAAACGTTTGTCCACCCAGATTTCAGCCTTTCCTCAATACCATTAATTTTCTAATTGGTCCCAGCTTGTCTTTTCTTCAACGAGAGACAAGCATATTTTAGACTTGATTTTCACAAACGACATTGCTCCCCTCTTCGTTGATTTTTAAGCAGGGCCTCTTCCAAAGTGACAATACACTAATTCACTGTTGCCTTCCGATTGTTTCATCGAAAAGGCTAGTGCCGTTCGTACCTATCATGCTTTGACCTCGCAGATATGAGCTTAATTAGTAACTTTTTGGACTCATTGGACTGGCAGCATCTCTCCTCCATGAACGACGCAGCAAGTCTTTGTGACTTCATGTCAGTCGTTTCAAATAACATCCTGGAGCTTGTGCCAACCAAAATAGTCAAGCCCTACGTCTCGGAATCCACCGTTCCTCACTTTCTTTTTGCCAAGACTAAAGAAATTGAGGAAGCAGTTGAAAAGATCAATATACTAGTTCGTTATCTGTACATCTAAGGATCGCAGAGATTTTTGAATTAGCCTCTAAGATTCGTCTTGCACGTGACAGACAGAGGGAATCTTGCGCACTCAGTGAGCCAAACTCTGCAAAATCTGTTGCTCAACTGTTCCGCCGTCGATCCTCCTCTAAACGAGGTTATGAAATTCCTCCATTACTAAACGAAGACAAGAACTTCGTTCTCGAAGACTCTGACAAGGCAGAACTGTTTAGTGCGTTCTTTGAAAATCATCTTACGATGGAATCTGAACCGGTTCCGACGTTTCAGGCATCCTCATTGAATGTTATCAGCACTATTGATTTCTCCTTAGAACTAATTCGTAAGCAAATAATTCGTCTAAAAAACTCGCACTCTTCGGGGACTGACGGTATTCCAAACTCAGTTATTAAGAGAGTGCCGAGCTTCCCCGATTGCTTAGCCATATATTCTCAGTTTATCTTCTAAACGGATTCTTTCCTGACTCATGGAAGACATCTATTATTCTTCCTGTCTTCAAGTCGGGATCTCGTTCGGACGTAAATAATTATCGAGGCGTTCACAAAACCCCGGCTCTAGCAAAACTTCTTGAAAAATTATTTTTAATCAAATTCTTGACTTTTGCCTAGAAAATAAGCTCTTAAGCGACTCGCAATATGGTTTTCTACCTGGGAGATCATGCGAAGTGTGTCACTTTAGCTTTTTCTTAACCTCGTCACTTCCCTTCGTAATGAGCAGCAGTCAGTGGTTGTGATCTACTTTGACCTGAGCAAAGCCTTTGACAAGGTACCGCACAGACGTCTTCTGGTGAAACTGGAAGCCCTCGGCATCCGGCCTCCTCTCCTTGACTTCATTGGTTCCTACTTGTCTAACCGCAGCCAGAAGGTCTTAGTAGGTAATAGCTATTCGAGGCCTCAGCCGATAACGAGTGGCGTTTTTCAAGGCGCGGTTTTAGGTCCCCTTCTCTTCATTCTGTACACAAACGAAATTTCAGCTTTACTCACAAATTCACAAAATTTCGTTTTTGCTGACGATCTAAAGTGCATTTATTCATTTTCTAAAGACACTGCCAATAGTTGCGTTGATAAAATCAACACTGATCTACTTATGCTCTCACGTTGGAGCTGTACTTGGCAGATGAAATTTTTCTCCATCCAAGAGCAGTTTCATGTGTTTTGGCCCCGCCAAGCTTCCTGGACCCCTAGTATTTCAAAAAAGTACACTTTTAGAACGATCAACCATAAAAGACTTAGGTCTAAGTTACACAAATAAGCTAGCATTATCGCCTCATGCAGATCGAATTTCTGCAAAGGCTGCACAGATATGTGGTTTTATATCACATAATTTCTTCCTTCCGGAAATAAAGTTAAACCTATACCGCATGTTTGTTCTTCCTATCCTAGAATACTGCTGTCCCGTCTTTGGGCTGATGAACGCCTCTGACCGCAGTAAGATTGAAAACGTTCAGAGGGTTTTTACTCGAAGACTATTTTCTCATCCTGGATCCAGTATCTCTTATACGGATAAATGCCAGTTAGCACACATTAAGTTTCTGTGGGTTAGAAGACTCGAAGCCGGTCTCTGCTTCCTGTTTCGCGTTAACTCTAGTCCAAATCTCCCTCGCGTTAACGCTTTCACTCCGGTAGGTCGACCCTATGCCACTCGTAATTCCTCCATGATCATTTCACTACCCCATAGCTCCACATCTAACCGGTCTCAGTTTTTTGCCTCTAAATAGGCTTTTATGTGGAATAATCTTCCACTGCAAATAAGGTTGTCGTCTAAATTAGCTATTTTCAAAACCAAAGAACGCAAACATTTAACTTCGGAAGATATAAAGTCCCTATTGTCTGTTTCCTTCCAAAACTCGCAACTTTTGGATTTTGAAAAGGGTCCTCCTGGTGTTTGAGGCAGCTCCCTTGATATTATATTGGTTTCTTATTGTATTTCCCTCATGCTTTACAGTCAATCATTGCATTCAATTTTTCTTCCCCTCCTTTTAAACATGCATTACCAACTCTTGACAACCTTGATAATTTCCTGCGAATTTGCAAACCTGACGATAGTCTCCAGGTTCCGTTTGACGATCGAGGCGGATTCTGATGGTTTCGCCTCTTTGGTGATGGACTATGCAGTCAGCAATGTCGCATCTCGATGATGATCTCATGACCTCTACTGTCCCTCTTCATTCCGACCATGTTGTCTACGATGAGTTCGTCCTCTCTCACCGCCACTGGTGTTTATAAACAGTAGCTCTGACTGCTATATTATCTCTCACCCGACGAGAAGTGTTCCGAAAACTCATACGTTGTCAAAAACATCACAAAACTATCCCATTGAATTAAGCTATTAACTTTTTAGTGAAGCAGTTTTTTTTTCTCCTATTTTTTTTAAAAATTGGCGGCTCGCCGAAATCCGCCTTCGATTTAACCCTAGGAGTTTTTTACTGCTTCTTTTCCAGTTCACCGTATATGCCAAAGACTGTTAACTTTTGTTTTAAAAATGGCAAATCGTTTTGAATCGGATATGTTTACCATACGACTCATTTCTGCTGTTCATATGGATGCTCACATAGTGCAGCAATTAACCACTTTGTATTTATTTAAACCACGGTACTAAGTTTGTAATGATGGAGCCCTCTGGGCCTGAAATATACAATTTATTTATTTATTTATTTATTATCTCTCCGCCTAATTCATCATCCGATGATGATTCAAAACTTTGTGTTTTATTTAAATTGGTTTCAGAGTCCAATTTTAACAATAAAATAATCGCTGGAGATTTTAATTTTCCTGAAATTGACTGGATTTCAAACTTTTGTCCACCCAGATTTTAGCCTTTCCTATATACCATTGATTTTTCTAATTGGTCACAGCTTGTCCGTTCTTTAACGAGAGACAAGCATATTTTAGACCTGATTTTCACAAATGACATTGCTCCCCTCTTCGTTGATTTTAAGCAGGACTTCTTCCAAAGTTGCTATACATTACTTCACTGTTGCTTACCAATTGTCTCATCGAAAAAGGCTAGCGCCGTTCGTACCTATCATGCTTTTGACCTCGCAGATATAAACTTAATTAACAACTTTTTGGACTTATTGGAATGGCATCATCTCTCCTCCATGAACGACGCAACAAGTCGTTGTGAATTTATGTCAGTCGTTTCAAATAACATCCTGGAATTTATGTCAACCAAAATCTTCAAGCCCTACACTTCGGAATCCACCGTCGCCCACTTTCTTTTAAATAAATAAATTGTATATTTAAGGCCCAGAGAGCCCCGTCATTTCAAACTTAGTATCGCGGTATAAATAAATACAAAGTGGATAATTGCTGCATATGTGAGCAGCCATATTAACAGCAGAAATGAACAATATGGTAGGCATATCCGATTCAGAACGATTTGCCATTTTTAAAACAATTGTCAACAATCTTTAACATAAGCGGTGAACTAGAAAAGAAGCAGAAAAAAAAACTCCTACGGTTAAATCGGAGGCGGAGTTTAGCGAGCCGCCAATTTAAAAAAATAGGAGAAAAACTGCTTCATTAAAAAAATTAATAGCTAGATGTAATGGGATAGTGCTGT